>OVAP01000822.1:0-29556 GCA_900406295.1 Aurinia saxatilis
CGGGTCGGGTTCGGGTTCGGGTTTCGGGTGCGGTTAAAATGCCCAGGCCTATGTGGATTCATCAAGAATACAATTAGCAGTTAATGACTCATGGTTAAGGAGTTACGACTTGCTTGGTCGTAAAGCAAAGATATTGAACAGGCCCATTAGATTTGATGGGCCTACTCATTTGACCCGTTTAGAGTAGAAGATTCTAGATAGAGTTTAGTTAGATCGTGGATACACTTTTAATTTCTCGCATTTTCTAAAACCCTAAAACTTCCTCGGCTGCTCCGATCGTGATCCTTCCCTTAAACCCTAGCGTCGCCGGCGATTTCGGGCTTAGCCAAGGTGCATTTCTCTCTCGATTCTTCGTCTCCATTACAATTCACCGTGTTTAGATGCGGAAACATTTCACCTATAGTTCGATATTAGTGGTAGAAAATCTCATGGATCTGTTCTTGTTATGTATATTCGTCGATATATGATAATGGGTCAAAGCCTCGATGGATGAATCTGTGATTCTGCTCTTTTGATGCCTTAAACATTGATTATCTTACTAAATTTCAGTGATCTATTTGTGTGATTTATGATGGATGTGTTAAAGTTTCGGATTTTTGGGAATCTGACTGCCATTTTCATTCTTGTGTAGCTCTTTTAAGATATGAATTTCAAGAAAGTTCCGAATGTTCCTGGATCTCCTGCTCTCTCTGCCCTTCTCAAGGTTGGTGTTATCGGTGGGCTCGGTCTCTATGGTGTTACCAACAGTCTCTACAATGTCGATGGAGGGCATCGTGCTGTCATGTTCAACCGATTGACTGGTATCAAGGAAAAGGTATTGTATCAGAGTGATTGAATACTTCTGTTGAGTAATGTGAGTCATGTGACATATACTTGGGTTTCTTATTTCAGGTTTACCCAGAAGGCACACATTTTATGATACCTTGGTTTGAGAGGCCAATCATCTACGATGTTCGTGCACGACCTTACCTTGTAGAGAGCACTACTGGTAGTCATGATCTTCAGATGGTGCGTTATATTTCTTGTGCTTTTGTTTTTTTTTTCTTCGGGGGAACTATTACAGTATTACTCATGCCATGCTATAATTTGAAGTTGTGCTGCTTAATATGAAGCTAGATCATATTATACATGCTTTCTTTCGATCTTATGATAAGATCCTTAAATGTAACGTGATGCCCATGTTTTAGTTTCTATGTGTTTATGGTTATGGACTTGTAGATCAAATCACTCGCTCTGATTAAATGATACCACATGAGTGATTTAGATTCTTATATGACCTGTGTGAGTGTATGGATGGTGGATTAAAAAAAAAAAGAGAAAACATTGTCCTAATGTCTTCATTTGTGGCTATCATTTATGACTAGGAAAGAGTTACACTTTTATTTTGCTGCAACACAAAAACTTAGCGTCTCTGTTTCTTTCTTTGTTTTGGAGGTGTTACTGTGTTTCTGATGGTTTTATTGGTTTATGCAAAGGTGAAAATTGGACTCAGGGTGCTCACTCGACCAATGGGTGACCGTTTGCCTCAAATTTACCGAAGCTTGGGCGAGAATTACAGTGAAAGGGTTCTTCCTTCCATCATCCATGAAACACTGAAAGCAGTGGTAGCTCAGTACAATGCAAGTCAGCTCATTACCCAGAGAGAAGTATGAATCTCAACATTGTACTTTAACAACTTTTTACATTCTTTGGTTTCTGTCCAATGTTAAAGCTGTTTATACTTTCATCTAGGCTGTGAGCAGAGAAATACGCAAGATTCTGACAGAGCGAGCTTCTAACTTCAGCATCGCTCTGGATGATGTCTCCATCACGACTCTCACATTTGGCAAAGAGTTCACCGCTGCAATTGAGTCAAAGCAAGTCGCTGCTCAGGAAGCTGAACGAGCTAAGTTTGTTGTGGAGAAAGCCGAACAAGACAAGAGAAGTGCGGTTATCCGTGCTCAGGTAATGGATTTGTTGATCTTTATGTCTGAAGTCTTATTACAAATAAAATATGGGTTAAAGACTTCATTAGATGTTTTGAATCTTTGTGCAGGGAGAAGCTAAAAGTGCTCAACTTATCGGAGAAGCAATTGCGAACAATCAGGCATTCATCACTCTGAGAAAGATTGAAGCAGCGAGAGAGATTGCTCAGACTGTTGCACAATCTGCCAATAAGGTGTACCTAAGCTCCAATGATCTGTTGCTTAACCTCCAAGGGATGAATTTGGAGCCTGCCAAGAAGTAAGTTTAAGTTCCCATTTCGCGAATTTCGGTGTTTGACCAAATGACCCGTTTTGCACCTTGTGGTGCCAGATTCATGAAAATATTTCTAAGTGATTGACACATTGAGACTTTTGGTCTTTGGTCAGGATATTTTATTAAGTTCAGTTTACGTGGTTGTTGATATTTTCTTCTGTGTTATCCCCTGAAAATTCATAAATTTGGGTTTAAAACTTGTATTATTGATATTTATGTGCTTGCATGTTTCTTTCACCAAAATTAGAACTTATCATTAATAATTATTGTACGTACCGAATCCTACTTGAAGCTTAGGAAAAAAACTCTTTATTTGTTGTTGATACCTTGCTATTTAATTATTCCTTTATATCCAACTAGTTGCCAACGTTATATACTAACCAATAGAGAGATATTAGTGCATACGTAATATAAGATTCATATGAGCATAGCAACATGGACCCTTTATATTTCATGACGCCATGCCGGCGCCACCATGATGGAGACTTCCTTTTACCGGTGAGGAGTTTTATGGGGTGACCAAACTCCGGCGAATTTTCTTGTGACGTCAAATTAGATTTTGGAAATTTTGACTAAGTAAAACTCTTATTTGATGTCTCTTTTGTATATAACCGACGGCTGCTTTTTATGATGTCATGTAATCCATTATTAAATTTAATCATCTGAGCAAAGGAAAAAAATAGCTGGAAATGATTCCTTGTATGCTAAAACTACTTTCAATCTTACTTAACCATTCAAAATGGTGTTTCATTTTAGAGTTATTACAAAATTTGATGCTACACTCATCCGAAAGTATTAGCTAGGTTTTGGTTAACAAACAAAAAAAAAGTGATGACTTGTGATTACCAATTAAGTAGGAGGGCACGACTTGCTGTTTCGTAAAGTATAAGGGAGACGTCATGTTGTTTTGTAACGATGAGGGCCCATGTTCTGTCATTTTTTTCGTAGTTCTCAGTTGCTTCCGTTTTGACAAATGGGGTTGTTAGATTTTTCCACAAAATCGAAACGTCATCAGCTTAGCTTTTGTGGAGTTTCGTGACGTTCGTGCAATTTACATTTCCGATCAGATTGTAGTTTTAACTAATCCCACAAGGTGTCAAATATTCAACATGAAGTTTAGTTGTTAAGATATTTCGATGAAGAATCCTCTATTTAGTTATTTATGTCCCTGATTGTTATAGTAACGATCATGTTTTATAGATCTTTTGCTAAACTATCAACTGACAATTAGTGTAGAAACTCAATCCCATTATATATTAATCAAATTTTGTTCTACCTTCCGAATGTGAAATCTTACCGAAAACAAAAAATAGATGCATTAACTGGATTCTGTGTGCTGGTGGCACATAGTTTAGTAAGCGAATTCTTATTCTTCTTACCCTTATTAGCAAATTTATGAATAGTGATCAAGTGCCTTGTTTCAGCCACCGAAATGATTATCAGTATTCAGACTATAAATCATAAAACTTTTGAAAAATGTGTAGTGTATATAAATTCTAATTGGTCGACGCGTATAGTTGGCATGATGTCTTTCAAGTTTCAACTAGAATATAAAATACAAATTGATATCTTATTTCTAAATGTCAGGGAAAGAAAAAACAAGTCATCGTCATGACGTAATAGAGATGATCTAAAAAAAATCTAATGGTCCATACAAATGATTTGCATTTATCCACATAAACGTAATTATACAAGGACAATTTTAATTATATGATGTATGACATAAGTTTATAACAAATAAAGAAATCTCTTGACATCACCCTTGTCGTAAGCCACTTACTATGTCTTCGTCATCTCTTATCATATAGTAAAACATTATCTTGCAAGTCACTGGTTTAAAATTCAACAATCTTATGAATTATTAAACTAAGTTGTCGCATTTGAATTCCGACAATGAGTTCAAAATGTAACTTTCACTTCTATGTTAATTAATACTATGGAAAATTTGGAAGATTTACACTCAACATTAAATACATTAATAAAGATAGTTAGAGATATTTGTTTTGGATACGGTGACGTGGGTTTTGATATCATCATGAGAATACAGCTTGGACATGCTTTCGTTGACCTTAGTTCTCTATATAAATTCTTTGTTCCAATCTCTTACCAAACTACACACAAAACTCTCTCTCTCTCTCTCTTTCTCTCTGTACATCAATAATGCAGAAAGCATTAAGACCATACGAGTCATCATGGACGCAGACCATACCGGCCAATAACATTTTCAAGCCAAAGAATGATCAAGATAAACCATCATCATCATCATCATCATTATCATGGTTAACATCATCATCATCAGCATCATCACAGAAGCAATCATCTTTGAGCATCAAGAAACCAAGCAATCTTCTAGTGATCATGGAGAATGCTGTGGTGGTGTTTGCGAGGAGAGGTTGTTGTATGGGACACGTGGCGAAACGGCTGTTGTTGACACATGGCGTGAATCCATTGGTGGTGGAGGTTGATGAGGAAGATGATACCAACAATATTATTACAAGTGAGTTAGGAGAAAGTGTGATTAATAAAGAGAGATTACCAGTGATGTTCATAGGAGGAAAGTTGTTTGGAGGATTGGAGAATCTGATGGCTGCTCATATTAATGGTGATTTGGTGCCTACTCTTAGACAGGCAGGGGCTCTATGGCTTTGATTCTTAATCTTCCTAATATTTTTTTTTATTGTTTTTTTTTTTTACATTGTTTGTTAATATCTATTTTTATGTGGTTTTCTGCCCCTGTGAAATTTGTAATTGATTTTAATGATGTGATTGGTTTGATCATATAGAAATACAAAAAAACAACCCCAAAAATATACTTGTATTAATAGCTTTTGAGATCATTCTTTGTGTGTACTAGGAAGGCAAAAAAAATTCAACCAATAACCAAAATTTATCCAAAGGTTTGGATTTTCTAAATCCAGCTCGAATGGAGACCTAGATGAACATTTTTTTTTTTTTTTTTTTGCTTTGTTTTCATCTTTTGGGATGGCTTTTTGTTGCAAATTTTTGTCTTTGTGGGTGTGATTGACTTGAAAAAATAAAAAAAGACAGAGACGCTGACAATTTTTGTTAGGCCTTCACAGCCCATTTGGATACTGTACCGGGTTGATGCTTTGGCCCAAATATTAACAAGACTATAATAGCCCATGTAAGCCAAGAATTTACCATGATCTTTTTTTCCTACTGACCTATACACTTTTAGTAAGAAGTTCAAATTCAATCAAAAGGTTTCGTGGTGTAGTTGGTTATCACGTCAGTCTAACACACTGAAGGTCTCCGGTTCGAACCCGGGCGAAGCCATCTTAATGTTTTTATTTTTTGTAACAAAAGATGGATTCAAATTCAACATGATTCAAACACTAGCTATCATTTGCAATTTTTGTTTTCCCATAGTATATAGTGTCATGCATATGTATTATAAGTCATGACTATATCAAAATTATCGTATTGATTTTGTGTAACATAATCTCATCTAGCTATTACAAGTTGTTTAGTCCATTAGACAAATTTTCCTGCCTTGGTTATTGACAATCAAATAGTTTTTTGTAAGGCTGTCATATTTTTATGTAAAACTTAAAAACTTATATTTTAATTACAATTTTTTGAATGATATGTGCGTATTCTGTCATATCATAAATATAATACACACGCACAATGTCTGCAAATGTGTATGTATATACGTTTTAGTGATGCATTTGAATAAATAATGACATATAAGTGCGTGAGGCCGTGACATGTTTGATTAAACTATATTTGATGATGCATACCTTCAATCATGAAGCCAATAACATTTTGTGACTACTATAATATATTTGTGAAAAAGATCACTTTTAAGTAATTATCACCACCTTTATAACATGCTTTATACTAGTCCGAATGCATCAACAAACCATTATGGATGATGGTGGACCAAATTTGACCGTTTGGTAGCAATTCAGATATTCAAACAAGTCTTTTTCGTTCTTTATCCATACATGTAAACATGAATAACGCCATTTATATGTCCTCATCACTCAATGATTTGCTATAATATTCAAACTAAATCATGGAGGATTTGTGTGTGTGTGTAATATAACTTGCTTAGCTAAATTCATTGTCTTTTTTGGAGGGTCAAAGGTATATATAAATCAAAAGAGATTACAAGTTATCAAGAACGAAATTGCAAGAAAACAATAGCGAAAAAGTTGGAATAGAATCAAAGGAAATACAAAGATTACCAAAGATCAAATATAGCATTCTTTGAGATGAGTAGAAAGACATAAATCCAAAAGTCCAAAAATACATTCGAATTAATTTTTTTTTAGTCGAGGCTGTGACAGCTAAATTCATTTTCATTTGTATAAATTCATGAAGAATGGGAAGTTGATAGCTCCAGCCAAACAGATTCATTACCAACAAAACTATTGATGGTTCCAAATAATTAGCGGTCACTAAAACTTATAAACACAAAGATTTAAACTACTCTTACATGATATCAGAGCCATAGAAAAGGATATGGTTTAAAATTTTATCCGAGTATTATTGTAAGATCATAAATAATGCAAACCGGTCTTGCATTTGTAGTGATACGTGTATAGATCATTTGACATTGAAGATTCATATATAGAGAAGACAATGATTATTTCACTTAATTAGGTGTTTTGTGATAATAAACTACCACTTGATCCTATGTTTAGGTATTACTCTCTTTTTCTTGCTTTGCCACTCATGGGTATGGTTTCAATCAACTTTGTGGAAAATGGTTGGAAAGCGTAACTTTATCTTTTAATTACTTTTATGACCCATGAAAGACGAATCTTTTTTAATTATACTTTCTTTTTTCAATTCCCACACGTAATTGCATGGAACGTAACGATTTTGTTTAGTAGTATAATTATTTTCCCATTCCATGAGTTTCTCTTAATATGTATATAAGTTGATAATCATGGGCAATGCCGTACTTAGGTTTATAAATGCTTGAGGCAAAAATATGAGACCTTTTCAATGTTAATATTTGTATATATAATTGTAAAACAATATAAATCATTAAAAACAAATACAATACTTTTAAAAAATCTAAAACTTAGGACTTAATTTTCCTTTTCTTCATAAAAATCTACAAAAAAGTGTAGACAAATCGATTTGAACATGTGACTAGAGTAACAAAATCGCTAAGGAAAACCATCACATTACATGTGATTTAGCTGAATGGGGATCCTAATTTTTTTTTATAATTCAAAATACATGAAACAAATACCTAGTCTTTTAGCACAATTCTTCTTATGGGTAATGGGTATTCATATTATTCATATAATGTATAGCTAGCTAGAATTATTATTTTTTGTCCCGAATTCCCGATATAAATTTACATGTTTCAAGTTATAATCGTGAATCCGTGATAATGATAATTTCCAAAATGGTCATCTAGAAAACAAATACCTTAAATATTTTATAAAACGGGAAAGGTAAGGTGGTTGAAAGGGAAAACAAAAAAAAAACATAAAAGAAATAGGGGGAGCTTTGATTAGTAGAATGTCGATATCAATTTGACCGAAAATGTATTGGATTGGTCAAGTCCGAGTAAAAACAAGAAGGCCATTATCATCCACTAAGTGACATACGTATACTTTAAGTCTAATCATATCTCCATTATATGTCGTTATTTTTATTTCATATATCGCCAAATTTCTATGCTATGGCAATGGTATGGATCTATCCTTTGTCTTCTTTGAAATGTCGTTTATTGCATTATATTTATATAGTACGTATACGTTTAAGGTTTAATACATGTATATATAAAAATTTGTACACACACTTATTCATGGCTTAGAGACATCTATTTTGTAAATATTGTTTGTGGTAATTTTTATATTTTCTCCCAAGCATATAAGTATGGATTCTAGCTAGTGTTGTTTTATGTAAATCCATGCTAAGACTTTCTAGTCTATGCTAATATTATTCTAAATCTACATATATATAACCATGTGCATATTATACTGACTTTATTTGAAATTGTTTGTAGTCTTTGGACCATCACGCATTCACGATGGTGGACGGTTTTACTTTTTTTTTTTTTGAAAATTTCTTGCATATCTGAGATTTAATTTTTGTTTTCTATTTTTATTTGACATGACATGAATGTGGTTTAAATCATATATACAATAATGTTTTGGTTAGTAACACAACAAAAAAATAAGTTCGCCATAGGAGAAATTATTTACTATCTTATGTAGCTATTGAAATTTCTTTATTTATTACTTAAACCTATGAATTTATCTCGATTTATATAAAGCTTTATTACTACGATAATATATATGTAACGTGTGTGTATTACATTATTTTGTTTTATAGTTCTATTTGACATGTACGTGGTTTAAATTCATACAATAATGTTTTGATTGGTGGCACGACACAAAATACTTTTTTGTGTTAAAAATTGATTTGGGATAGAAAAAAAAATGTAAACCAAATATCTAGAATGTCAATTTAGATGTGTAGTATAGAGGTTAATTTAGTGTTATACTTTTATGATGTTTAGGCTCCGGTAGTTATATATATGATGGTTGGTTGATAATATTTTTGTGACTTTATATGCATTAGATCTCAATAAGATCAATTAAACCATGAACTAGCTAGTTTGTGATTTTAGTGTACTTAGATTACAATATTGCTAGTTATAGAATTCCAAATTAACATTTCTTTATAAACCAAAGTTATAAAGACCTGTTTAGATACAGCTGTATTTATGATTCCAACTCTAATGTAACTATAAGCTCGATTGATCATATTCAAATAAATATATTTTTGAGAAAGTTTAATCGAGTACTCTATATAAACTATATTATACGTAGTCTTTGGATACACGCATATTCACATCTAAACGCGTTTCTATAGTTTAAATCCCGTTTGTTGTTGAATTATGTGCCTATCTGGTGAATGTGAATCTTGATTATTTGATAAAGGGAACAATACTATATATAACAAAGTCTCGAAAATTAAGGAGAATATTCTAGTGCCGCCAAAGTTCAAGAGGAAAAGTCCAAAACTAAAATATTAAAGAATTCTTATGTGTTTTATAGGAAACTTAAAACATGATTACATTATGATTAAAGTGTTAAGTTTACCTAAAGAATTGGTAATTAAGTCAGCCCACAAACTGACGACCTCTCTTCCTTCCAAAAATTCACCTGCATTTTGTCAGTTCTCTGTCTTTTCTTTTTGTCATTTAACTATTAATTAACCATAATTATTTTACTTGTTCAGCTAGGGGTAAAGAAATCGATATGATCAAGTTTTAAAATTTATCAACAGAACAATAAAATATGAAGTGTGATCTACATGCTCCATGCATTTTTAAAAAGTATATATATTTTTGTAATATTATGTAAAAATATCCATTCTATTAAAAATATAATATTTATGACTTATGAGTTATGAGTCATAGTCCGCACATAATAAGATAGACATAGACATTAACTATTACGAGATTTTTTTTTATCCTTTATAAAAAAACATAAAAAATACTTTTGATATATTGGGCAAAAAACTTTGCTAAAGTAAAAGAAAAAAAAAAAGGGAACATAGCAAAAAGATCCTTGTAGAAAAGCATAAAAAAGATACTCGTATCTGTCAACTTTTGATTCTCAATTAGAAACCATTTGTGAATTGTTTTCTTTTTCAACACAAATAAAAAGCAATTCAAGTTTTTTTTTTACAATAAATCTTTTTACTGCAATTTTAATTTCCTTTTGTTACCAGATTTTTTTTCAAAAAACGGTAAGAATATCCAAACTGCTCCCCGAGCTACATAAATTACTCAGAAAAAAATAATTTTAAATCTTATAAACTCTCAGTTTTTATAAAGAATATTTGAAGTGGGGTACTTTGAAGTGAAGAGTTTAAACTGTCTCATGGTTTTGTATATTCACTGTGGAGAGGACGATTATTCTCTTTTGCATATTTTAGGTTCTTAATTTAATTTGTCGTATGTTGTTGGATTTAACTTCATGGGCACGTGCATGGGTACACGTGCATTGCAGGCTTTGTTCTCATCAAACGAGAGATGTAACCAACCTCCGCCGTTGGATCTGTTTACTTCCTTTGACCACCTTAATTCACGGAAATTTTGTAATCTCAATTATCAAAAGTATCAACTAATCGTTGAAGCCTATCATATGAAAATTGTATCAATCACGACCATATTATGTATTTATTTATATAATTAATTTCAATCATTTAACTCTTGCTTATAATGCAATCATTTTAGAATTTAAATATATTACATATACATATTCCAACTATTTTTTTTTTTTTAAAGAAGTCATAATTCAACATCTAGATTGCATTTACAATTCACGTAGTTTTGTTTTTCTTTGAATAATTACAAGTTGTGGTAGCCAAACTAAAAACAGAGAAATCGTTACTTAGGCGCCAAACCTAATTTCTTATGCTATAACTATAATCACTAAAAACTTCATATACATCACGATTGTACTTCGAAATAACACCATTTTTATTCAAGATTAGTAATAATAATAAATAACACCATTTTTTTTTGTCAACGTAGTCAAAATCTAAGAGAGTGAGGAGTAGAAAAAGAAGAAGGTAAACTGACCGGAAGAGGAAAAAATAAATAATGAGATCATCATTCCAAATAGAAAAGGCAGACATGGTAACTTTCTGTGTGTCATGATGCACTACCACTGAAAAAAAAAAACACAAAACAATAATCAAATATTCAAGGTAAATATATAGATAATAAATTTCCACCGCCATTAACTTTAAAGTTTGAACTAAGAAATTTATCTATATATATGAAAGTTTAATTATTTATGAAAATGGCTATTACAGTGCCTACAGATCAAGGTGCTTATTTATTTATAATTTTATACAGAGGGGAGAGATTAATATTTATTATTTTAAAACACACTACCTTAAGGGACTGTCTCTGTGTGTATATAAGTAAACAACCAATATAACTTCTCTTGGGTGTTTCTTCTCATTCACATCTAGTTTTGTTCTTCTCTTAACTACCCTTCTAACCATAAACTTCTCTTTTGTATCTCTTCCAGCAAACCTTTTGTCCAGAAGAAGACATGACTGATACAATCTCGAGTAGTGGAGGATATGTCCAGAGCTCAACAACATCTGATCATGCTGATCATCATCATCATGAACACGAGTCCTTTAATCCTCCTCTTGTCAAAAAGAAGAGGAACCTCCCTGGAAATCCTGGTAATAATTAATTAGCTAAACTTATCCTGTTTACTATAGATCACTAATAAAATTAAACCCTAATAATAATAATAATAAAAAGAGTCATATTCTTGATTTGTGTTGTTTTGGATCTTGATCTACAAACATGCATGTGTTTCACTAATTTGGATCCAGAATCTTAAGATTTAATGATTCTTTCGATCTCCACAGATCCAGAAGCTGAGGTCATAGCTCTATCTCCAAAGACACTCATGGCCACAAATCGTTTCCTCTGTGAGATATGTGGAAAAGGTTTTCAAAGAGACCAGAATCTCCAGCTCCATAGGCGAGGACACAACCTCCCATGGAAGCTAAAGCAGAGGACAACCAAAGAGATAAGGAAACGAGTCTATGTATGTCCTGAGAAGAGTTGCGTCCACCATCATCCAACAAGAGCACTGGGTGACCTAACCGGAATCAAGAAACATTTCTGTCGGAAACATGGTGAGAAGAAGTGGAAGTGTGAGAAATGCTCAAAGAGATATGCAGTCCAATCTGATTGGAAGGCTCATTCTAAGACTTGTGGGACTAGAGAGTATAGATGCGACTGTGGTACTATTTTCTCCAGGTACCTTTTTTTTTTTTTTTTACGTACAATATCGAGTAAAATTTATTTGTTTCTCAACTAACCCTATAATAATATCACACTATAGACCATACAAACAACTATTCGTTTTATTATGTTGCTTATCACTGAAATAAGATTATGTTTAGTTGTTGGTGGAAGTAGGTTCTGTAGGGTCTTGACCTAAAGAAGTTGAACAGTTTGTGAGTATATATATGTCACGTACGTTTTACATGCTTTAATTAGTATATTGGAATGTCATACTTTGGTTAATGCAAAGAGTAACAACTTGTTTGTGTAGAGTATGGACTATATATATTTACTAGTATATAGATAAATCATAAATATTTGTATTGATTTTTGCGTGGTTAAATTTTATTGAAAACAGGAGAGACAGTTTCATAACACACAGAGCGTTTTGTGATGCCTTGGCAGAAGAAACCGCAAGGCTAAACGCAGCCGCACATCTCAAAAGTCTAACCGGTAATAATCTAAACTACCATTACCTCATGGGCACACTTATCCCATCACCACCACCACCTCCACCGTCATATCCATTCGGACCACCACAACCACAACTTCACCACCACCATTTCCCCATAACAGCCACCAGCTTTGATCAACATCATAATCATCAGCAAGACACATTGAAAAATGCTTCTTCACTCTCCTTATGGATGGGAGGAAATATTAACCATCATCAAGTCACTATGGACGACCATCATATCGAACCGCAACCGCATGAGTCATCACCACAAGAAGATTACAATTGGGTTTTTGGAAACGCTAATAACCGCGGCGAGTTAATAACAACTAGCGATTCCCTCATCACACATGAAAATATCAAGGAGAACGCAAACGCGGTTACTACTTCTATTTCCGTGCCTTCTCTTTTTAGTAGCGTTGACCAAATCAACCAAGACGCAAACGCTGCAGGTGTCGTTGCGAATATGTCAGCGACTGCGTTACTTCAAAAAGCCGCTCAAATGGACGCGATTTCTTCCACGACCACCGACCAATCCGCGTTTCTACAAAGTTTTGCGTCCAAGATTTCTGATAAAAGTAGTAATAATCATCAGATTGTGGAAGATGGTGGCAGTGACAAGTTCTTTGCTTTGTTTGGATCGAACAGTGTTGGGTTAATGAGTAATAGTAATGGTCTTCATGAGATCGGTAACCCTAGAAATGGCGTTACGGTCGTTTCGGGTATTGATGAATTACAAAGTTACCCTTGGAAACGTAGAAGAGTTGAGAGTGGAGATGCTGGAGGAGGAGGGCAAACTCGGGATTTTCTTGGAGTTGGTGTACAAACAATGTGTCATTCGTCCTCTATAAATGGATGGATTTAAAAACACTTGTAATGAATTTTCTCTTCGTTGGCTTTTCTATCGTTTCTTATCAAAATTTTATCAAACTTGCTTACTTTCATTAGTTTTTTTAAAATGAGATTTCTCGTAATGTACATTAGTCCTTAACACAAATCACAGAGTTTAATTTTAAGATTTGTCGTGCTATGGTTATATGAATTGACATTATTTAATCTAGAATCCTGAGTAACATAATAAAATGAATTGCTTCATAATCTAATCTAGTTCGTCTCCTTGATTTTATTTTATTTTCATTTAAGGAGTGTACATTGGAGAAAAGGATTATGACAATGTTTGTACGTAGTGATTCACATGTTGATATTTCTTTACCATTTTCGTTGAGGAAAAAGTTATCACCTTATGCATATTCAAATGTAGGTGTAAAGAGATCTTTGATTTGCTTTTCATGATCATAATTAAGTACTTTTTATAAATATATGAACATATATAAATGTATTTGGTATGTTCATGTGTAAAGAGTGGATCGAGAAGTGGTGGGGACAAAAGGAAAGATGAAGGCTTTGGAGCTCAATAATTCTAACTTAACTTGCAGGGCAATTCGAAGTGGAAGAAAATGATAAGAAAATGAAAAAAAAAATGAAGAGAGAAGAAAAAGAACAATATACAAGTGATACAATATATTTTCATTTTCTTTAAAGTTTAGCTATAGGATTCATCATTCATGAAGAGACAGATTAGATTTATTATCTATCTCCTCGTGTTTAATTATATTCTTAAAATTTCACATAATTACTAGATAATGATATGTGTTGCAATACTCTTTTTTTAATTGCACTTTTTGTTTATAAATTCCAATCTACGTTTGGGACAGAATATTAATATCTTAATAAACGGATAATGTCATTAAAGGATTATTATTTTTCTCGGGTATAGTATTAATTTGTTGGATACTCAAAAAGAAAAGAGTTGCTCACGACTCAAATGATAGCCTAGTCAAGCTTAATGGGCTCAAACTTATGCGCTTTTGAGTTTTGATAACCAATGCAATTTTATTTTCATAGACTTGGGAGATGGTTTTTGATTAAGGTAAGTGTTTTTTGTTGTTATCGAAATTTTAATTGAAAATTGAGAGATTAAAAAATATTTAATGTATACAGAGAGAAAATAAATATCAACATCTAAATATACTCATACTTATTTTTAAAAAATATTTATAAAACTTACAAATGATTTGATTGTCCCTTGTGAATTTACTGTTTAGTCATAATATAAGCACGAGCATAGTAAATTGTGTTAGCCTTGTGTCAGTGGTGTCATCATCCATATTGAAACTTATACAATTTTTTTTTTTGTCGGCCAATATTTTATCGAAAGAAACTTATACAAAATAATGTTGATCAGTTAAGAGTTAAAACTCTTTTGTAAAAATGTATAAGAAACATCAATATAACAAATCAAATGGAGTAAATTTTTTGCTGGACTTAGAAAAAGTCATTTTCTAGTAACGTTTATAATTCCATTTATAAAACTTATTATATAAAACTCAGTGAAAAAAAATCATAAATGGTAGTGTCTCTCTAAAAAAACTTAAACTATGCAAAAATATAATTTTCTCTTCGCAAAATTTAAAATCTTTCTTTACTATAATAATTTCCACAAAGTTCACAACTTTATTCTGTACAGTGATCCGACGATTTGATATCGAGTAAACCCATTGTGAAATTGGAGCGAGTGATCTTCAGTTACTACTCACTAGCAAGAAAGGAGACACCTTTAAGGGTTTTTCATGACGATGGAGTCGGGTTCGGGCACGGGTCCGGGTCGGGTCATTCAACTGGTTTATATAGATGAGCATGGGAAGTTGAAGACGGACCCAGAAGCTATCGGTGCTCTTCAGAAGCTTAAGGGTCCTGTCGCTGTTGTCTCTTTGTTTGGCAAAGCTCTCAATGGCAAGAGCTTCTTCTGGAACCAGGTTTTGTTCTACTTTGATCAAAGGGTTTAAGGTTTTAGGGCTTATTCCTGTATCAATTTGTATGTGGCAAGATCATATGCTTATGTAATTGGTCACTCTCTTTGATGTTTTTGTTCCTTTGGATTGAGAAATGTCTAATTTTTAAATGTTGGTATGTAGTTTGTTAGTAGGAGCATTGGATTTGAAGTTCAGACTCATCACAGGCCATGTACTGGAGATATATGGGTGTGGATTGAGCCGGTTAAGAGGATATCGGAAGATGGCACTGAATATAATTTAGTGTTACTCGATGTCGAAGGGGCAGACTCGGATGGTCTACAGGTTAGTCTTCTTTATCAAAGATTCAAGTCTTTACAGAGGTTTTTTAACTTTAGGGAATCACTAGTTTCATCATGTGTTAATTTGATTTGCTATGTTAGGTGACACGCAACAGCCAGATATTCGCCTTGGCTATCCTCTTATCAAGCGTGTTTATCTATGGTCCGGTAAATACCCATGCCTGATTTTGTTTTCTGAATAAAGTTTCTGGTGCTTTATATGAAGGAAATGTTGCTTCTTGTTTCAGACACTTGGTGTAAATGACATTGGACTTGATCTCTCTTGTTTACTTGAGATTAGCAAGGACGACCACGTTGGAGAAGCTAAGGACAATACATTTTCCGGACTTGGGCAGTTCTCTCCCATGTTTGTTCAACTTATGACGGTAATATTACCCTTATCAAAATTTACTCTCAAGGGGTTAGAATCAGCTAGTCTTTGGTGTTTGGGAACAGATTTTAACTTCTCTGTTACCAGGACATTAACTCAGGAACAGCCGAAGGTGGGCAAGATACAACGAAGAATAACAAAGTGAGTTGATCCTCTCCTTGTCTTTCTGAGATTTTTATTTTGGATACAAGAAATCGGTTTTCCTATTACAGTGAGTGCTTCACTGTTGCTCTTAGAATGACCAGTATAACTGAATTTCAATCGCCTGATTAAGCCTCAATGTTCATCATTTTTTTGCCTTTTCTCTTGTCTGACCAAATCTGTGGAATCTTTTGTGAATAGCTCAAAAAGCTACGGCCTCAGCTTCTTTACGGCATAGATGCCCTCATGAAGTTTGTCTCTGAGAGAGTAAGGCCTAAGAGAAGAGGTGATACCATCGTCACAGGGCCTCCTCTTGCTGGTTTCACAAAGGCCTTCTCAGAAAATGTTAACAACAACACTGTGCCTAAAATTTCTTCTCTATGGCTGGTAATTCATGTCCATTTTTGAATTTTCTTAGTGTGCCCATCAACTTGTTATGCATATTCTGATGCATCATCTATATCTGCAGTCCATAGAGGAATTAGAAGGCCGTAGGGCCCGTGATACAGCAACTGAAGTATACATGTCGTCTTTGGAGAATTCAGGGACTCTTGAAGAAGTAAGTTTTTATACGTTTAACATTTAACAACCAATGCAGTAGTGAGATAAAGTACTTAACATGATCATCTACAGTCGATGCTGATAGAAGCACACAATAAGGCGACTGTCAAAGCTTTGGCCGCGTTTTGTGAGACTTCCATTGGAAATACCGTAGTAAAACAAAAATACAAAAGAGACCTTTGGAGTTTCTTTGCAAAGGCGTTTGAGGTCATATCTCTCTCTCTTTATTCATCTCTTTACTTTGCTTTACCATTATGCCAGCTCTTGTTTGGAGGCTACTTTGCTAAATAGTGTTATTTTTAATTTCAGGATCACAAGCGAGTGGGAAATATGGAAGTGTATTCGAGATGTTGCAATGCTATAGAAGATATGGGAAGGAAACTGTGGGCATTGCCTTGTTCTCATGATGCTAATACAGGCAATATGATCCAGGTTCTCTTTATTTTATTCCGTCTTAACAGTTAATTTTCCATCACAATATAGACACAGTAAAACCTGAAGCAGAGCAATTGTTAGCCATTGAAGTAAGTCTTGCCGTCGTTATAAACGTTATTGTGATCTGTATGTACCAGGCACTTGATACCGCTGTAACGGAGTACGAAGTATCTATCAACGATCCTATGAAATGGCAGACACTGTCTTCCTTTTTAAGAAAGAGGTTCTCATTATGTTTATACACTTTTAGAAATTTAAAAATGAATATTTTATTTTTTTATGTTTGAACTTCATGAAAAAGTATTCAGTATCAGTTGTTATTTGTCAGTATACAGGACATTCTTGTCCATCGCAGAGGGGATCAAATGGATGAACTTCTTTCTGAGAACTCCAAACTTAAGCTGCAACACCGTTCAATGGAAAGCACAATGGATTTGCTAAAGAAACAGCTTGAAGGAGGAGAAAAAATGAGAAAGGAATACCAGAAGCGTTACGAGAGCGCAATTGATGACATGAATAAGCTCTCAGATCAGTTCAAACACCGGATTCATGACCTTGAAAGCAAGTGTAAGTCAACTCACGATGAACATTCAAAGCTCATGGAGGTGTTGGGGTCAACAAGACTTGAGGCATCTGAGTGGAAACAAAAGTATGAGAAGACTTTGGATGAGAATGGCGTGAGAAGCAACAGTCAGCTAGGAGTAGACAAGACGATCACTAGGTGTGATAAGTTAATTGATTGGAAAATTAAATACGAAAACACTGTTAGTGAGCAAAAAGGTGCTTCAGAGAAGATTGCTGCAATGGAAGAAAGGTTGAAGCAAGCTTTGGCCACCGAAGATGGCATGAGAGCTGAGTTCTCCCGTGTTTTGGACGAAAAGGTTAGGCTTCGTGAAATAAAAAGGAACATTATCATATAAGAAATCTAAAATCAAACGAAATTGCTTAACCACTTTCCAAATTTCACAGTAAAATGACCAAGTTGTAACTCTTTTCGTGGTTATTGATAGGAAAAGGTAATCACCGAGAAAGCTGCAAAGCTCGCGACTTTGGAGCAGCAATTGGCCTTTTCACGTTCAGAATTAAAGGTGAGCCTCACTTAAGATTCTCTTTTTTTTTACTGTATTAATCTTTGTGACAGCCTTATCGAGCTCATAAGAAGCAATTTCATACACTCTTTTAGCACTGCATTTCTGTTGATAAGCGTTTTTGATTGTTGTCTCTTTGCAGAAAGGTGAGCTGAAGGTGAACGAATGTTCTTTGGAAGCAAAAGACACGAGGCTTCAGATCTCGGCTCTGAATGAGAAGTATGAATTGGTGAAATCCGCAGCTGAACTGCATGAAATTGAAACACAGACGTTAAGGCAAGAGAAAGATGAGTTGGAGAAGAAGCATCTATCGCATATGGAGGACTTTGAATCGGTGAAATCCGCAGCTGAATTGCTTGAAATTGAAATACAGACGTTAAGGCGAGAGAAAGATGAGTTGGAGAAGAAGCATCTATCGCATATGGAGGAATTTGAAAACCTGTGTTTGAGGCTAAAGAATGCAGAAAATGAGACGTCATTGGCTAAGAAGCTTGTGGATTCATTGAGAATGGAAGCTGAAGTAGCCCGGAACAACGAGAACAGACTTCAGACGTCACTGCTGGAGAAATGTATAGAAATTGATCAAGCTAAGAGCCGTATTGAAGAGCTTGAGAAAATCCCCTTGAAGCTTGATAATGGGGAAAGTGAAGCTTCAGCATCTAAGGAACTTGTGGATTCAATGAAAAGGGAAGCGGAAGCCTTCCGTATGAATGTAAAAGAACTCCAGACATTGTTGCAGGATAAATGCATTGAAATTGATGAAACTAAGAGCCGCATTGAAGAACTTGACAAGGTGTGCTTGAAACTAAAAGATGCAGAAAGCGAGGCAGTAACAGCCAAAATACTTATGAGTTCAATGAAAATGGAAATGGAATTAGCCCGGAGCAACGAAACCAAACTCAAGACGTTGTTGGAGGAAAAAAGTACTGAAATCGACAGAGCTAAGCACCAAATCGAGGATCTGGAGAGGCAAAAGATGGAACTTTCTGAAACGTTGGAGGCAAAAGCGAAACAAAACGAAGAAGCGGTTGCTGAATGGCAGAGAATCATCAATGCCGAAAAGGGAAATCACACAGGGGTGAATCTGATGGAGCAAGAAGACTCATATATGGTTTCTGATGAAGGAACACCGCTGCAGCGTGTAAAGCGACTGAAAGTAGAAGCAAGTATAACCTGTTCAGGTTCTGATTTTGCGCGAGACACTGATGACGATACAGTTTCGCAAGAGAGCGGGAGAACTATGACTGGAATGACCCCGAGAAGATGCACAAGCAGTGAAGCTGGAGCTGCGTCTTCTTCCACGGGAATGGATCATTCGAAATACACAATGAAGAAGCTTAGAGATGAGATACTGAAACACGGGTTCGGAGCTGAGTTAGTTGGGTTAAAGAATCCAAGGAAGAAAGTGTTAGTTGAGCTTTACGAACGTTGCGTTTTGCGAAAATGAGATTACCAAAGCATGAAACCATGGTTAACATTTCGTGTTTCGTGTTCTTGTTGTGTATTTTGGGATTATGAAAATAAAAGTCTTGCGTTTGAGTTTTTGAATACTAAGGCCGTGATTGGCAGTGGGTGTATAGCGTTAGCGTTTTGAGTTCGTTAGATGTTAGACGGGCTAATCTTGTTGGGCCGGACTATTAAGTGGACTTTTTTATTCAGACCCACAAGACAATTCATGTGTCTGAATAGGTTTTATTTTGTTAAGTTGTTTAGTATTTCGAAGATGGAAAATGTTAATCACAAGTGATTCATATTTTCAGAAACCAATTAGACATAAACAAATATTTTGGCTTTTAACTAAATACCCACTTAACAATATTATATATAATGATAATAAATGATATCAAATTAAAAAAACATAAAAATATAGTTCTATAATTATTTTATGTAAATCTGCTAATGGACTTAGGAATAGTCATTTTTCCATTTCACAAATATACTTACTGAAAATGTATCGTCCGACAAAATGTTAGAAATAGCATTAAATAATTTCCGACGATCACGGGACCAGAAAAGCTGTGATTGCTTCGGTTCCACACTAAGCAATCGTTGAGAGAAACCATAATGTCACATTGTCCCATGGGCCCAAAACGTCATATAATTGTCTTTAAATGCCTATACTTTTCATTCATTTCCAATCTGGACCCACACCTATTCTTGTCACTTTTTTCTCTTTAATGTCCCAATGAACTATCAAATCTAGAGGCTTTTCGTTGTTGTTACCGAATACTTAAATTTATATCTTTCTTTTTCTTCAATTGAAACCATAATTTTACTTAAGATTTTGTAATTTCTGCTGATCATGGCTATCAAAACTTGTCATAATCATAAAAATGTCATTTTTAGAGTTGATGTATAGTTGTGTAAATATATGCTTTAACATTATCTAAGCTTTTGCGACCACAAAACATGATCTAAATCAACTCATCATTTTTTCAACTAACTCAACTACCAAAACAGTGAAAAGAAGTCAAAAAGCTTGTATAAACAATCATAAATGATAGGTTTGTTTTCTTGGGTACCTCTTCTTTCTGACTAAACAACAAAATGTAATATTATTATTTACGAGACAAGACCTACTTTAATTTTTTGTTTAATAAATCACTCCCCGCTAATGACGAATGTCACTCCTCAATCCTCGCATGTTTGCTCGGAAACATTTTTTCTTCTTATGTCTCTATTTATACATTTACTCACCCACACACCAAAAAACACATCTCAAGTTCTATAATCTCACACTCTCTCTCTCTTTTTTTTTTCTTCATTTATGGCTTCATTTGGTCTAAAGTCCATCTTTTGTTTACTTGTTGTATTTTGTTTCATTAACTACAATGTTGAAGCTAGAGAAGGTAAGCTCTTCTTTAGCAAGTTTACTCATATAGACCGTCCTAACAACAAAGAAGTATCTCCTGATCTAGCTCTAGCTCCAGCTCCAGCTCCTAGTCTAGCACAAGCCAATGGAAGACTCGGAGACGGGCATTTCGGTCCAGGTTCCGGTATGATACCTCAAACCAAAGAGTCATGGCCATCTACAACCACAGACGAAGATTTCGAGAAACTGATGGCTACATTCGACGAAGAAAAAGGTGACAAATTACCCGAGAAGTTCGATGATGAAGAAGAAGAAGAAGAGGACTCCGAAGATCTCAATGAGCAAAAGTATAACAACAACAATAAATACACTTACAGGACTAACAACAACTATAAGGATGATAAGAGAGGTTATGGTAATGATCAAGAAGAGAGACAAGGGATGAGTGATACAAGGTTTATGGAGAATGGTAAGTATTTTTACGACACGAGAGGTAGAGATTTCGAGAATACTCCTAGTCGGGGAAGATACGAGAGTGGTAGAGGTAGTAATGATCATACCAACGAGTTTGAAACTATGGAGGAATACTACAAGAGCTTGGAAGGTACTCAAGAGGAGTATCAACCTTAAAAGAAATAATACATATCATGTATCAGTACGAAACAAAACTTTTGGAGTGATATGTGTAATCTCCATTTACTTGTCTTTTTTTAATGAAATTTGTGAAATCAGCTAAGTTATACAAAATCAAACTTGCGAGTTTTTGGTATTTCGGAATATGTTTGATCCAATGAACTGAAAAAGTTTAAAGAAGCAAATGAAGAAAAACCAACTAAATATAAAGCCCATGGGCCGTAGGAGCCTTTAAAGCCCACGCGAAAATAAGAGATTTGACTTTGTTTTAACGGGAGTCAAATGTGGTTTTAGCATTTTTTACATGATAATTCATTATATACTGTCTTCTTCTTCTTCTTATTTTTAAAAAATAATATGTAATCAAATTTGTCAATTGATGCATATCGTCTATTTTTTAAATTATCTACAAACTCCATTGTAGAGGTGTAATTTTATAAAGCTGATTTTTTAATATTAATTTTATAGAGACAATCTCCTAAATCAAAACTATTGGCTTTCGTGTTGATGAGGGATGAGGTATAGGTGTCAGATGGGTGGCACGTGGGCTTCTCGCCGTCAACATTGACACGTGTAATAAAACAACTCTCCTCGCCTTTTTATCTCACGCGCTCTCACATGGCGGTGATACTCACCTCCCGGACTATCACCGAAATATTTCGTTTGTCAAAAAGAAAACCTTTCGTAGAAATGAAAAAAGATATTTGATACCATATATGACATATAAGCAATCGAATCGAAATATTTCGTTTAACGTATATAAGACTAACAGTATCATGAGTCACGAGAATATGTAGGCCTACAATTATGTTTGTGTTTCAATATAATCCATGACTATATATTAAACGACTAGAATCCACAAATGGATCATACATGTTCGTCAATCTAATAGATGCATGCATGTATCTGTCTCATACAATATTTAATGTAATGGACACGTCTTTGATGTGAATATCTGTCAATCACACACACATGCCTCCTGTGAGAACTTATATTGGTTTCGTGTTGTGTCCAAAAAAGAACAATAATATCGGAGGACATTGTCACAGATTTGTTCCTATACAATAAGAAGCACGTGATTAAATTAAGCCTATATGGAAAGATATGTTCTCGTCGACCAAAATATTAATACGTTTCAGATATCTGTTAAACATTTTATTCTGACAAATTGATTGTTAGCAAAAAAAAATTATAACAAATTGAGCTATCAACCGTTACGATCGACTAACGTACGAAATATATGGTAAGAATTGCATAGTCCAAAATATGCCAAGAACAGGGGAGTCTAATTCCACGACTAAGTACTAGTAACTTATAACGATTCAACTGAAGAGAACATGATACATAGAAAAGGTGAAATATTGCATAATCATAATTTTACAAGATATTACAAGTTGGAACACATTATTTGGTAAAAATCCCACCAAAAAGAGAATGAATACTACAGAAACAAAAGACGATAATAGACAAGAGATACTTCTTAATTAGCTTCCGTGGAAATCTGTAAAACAATAAAATCTTCAAAAACAATCTCCCCATGCATCGATCAAACTGTTACCCAGCAATTATCTTCCCATGATTCATGAATGCAATTAAAACTTCTCCCACAAAACCTCCACCGTTCATTTTCTTCAAGTCAAGAGATCATTCACCCATCCTAGATCAGGGTCACCACCACCACCAACATCCTCAAAGCTCTTCTTCTCCCTAACCGGAGTCGCCACCGTGGTGAAATCGCTCATCTGTCTATGGCGAGGAGTGAAGTCTTCGGCGAACAAGCTCGCCCTAGGTGAGTTTAGGTAACTTGGAGTGGAAGGCGAAAGAGCAAATTGTAAAGGACTACTTTGTTGTTGTTGCTGGAGCTGGAAACGCTGCTGGTTGCTCAAACCACATGACGAGGCAAACGCTGCAGCCGCGGCTGAAACCGGAGTAGTAACGGGGGAGGAAGTCGCCTGAAGGGCCTCCGCTAGGCTTATAGAGTCCAAAGAATTCACCAACTCGCTCAAAACATCTTTATAGTTAACCGAACCAACGGCTGCCGCGGCTGAAACGGCAGAGGCAGCACGGTTCCTCAACCGCGAAAAGGCAGCGGCTTTATGAGCCGGAGACATAGGTGGAGACAGAGAGGGAGATCGAGAGAGATGAGACAAATTACCCAAAAGAGTGCTCGTTGGAGAGCTGCTACAAAACAAGCAACAAGGATTCTTGGCCGAGGAAGCCGAGGCAGAGCCGCCACCGGAGACATTTTCCGGTGGAAGAACCCTAAGCTGACGTGGTGAATGAGCAAAAAAGCAAACCTTTCGTTTACAATGTTTACCATCTTTACAAGCTTCAGTACGGTAACGAATGGGATGTAGCCAACATTCAAAGACACCATGAGCAAACTCACAATCATCTCCACGGCTACAATCACCACCACGACGAAACTCAGGACAAACCTCACCGGAATATTGAAACCTACGAGGATCACGACGACGAGCTTTCTCGCCAGGATGAGCAAAAGGACAATCAGTCCAATCATGGCTTCGGCTACGAGTGCAACGTCGGATCTTGAATTCAAACATCCTGAAATGATCACTTGCGTAAGGATCATCAGTGTCGGAATCATAACAATACTCTTTCACCTCCTTCTTGTTGTTGTCCTCTTCGTTGAAGTTGTTGTCTTCTTGATAATCATCATCACGTTCAGATATGGAGATCTTGTTGCA
This sequence comes from Aurinia saxatilis, assembly GCA_900406295.1. Classification (NCBI taxonomy): domain Eukaryota; kingdom Viridiplantae; phylum Streptophyta; class Magnoliopsida; order Brassicales; family Brassicaceae; genus Aurinia; species Aurinia saxatilis. The sequence goes on from OVAP01000822.1 coordinate 24,421, forward strand.
CTTGTTGTTCCAGTTGTGTTTACGTGGCGAAGAACGAGGAGAAGATTCCGCCGGAAAACTCTTGGAAGATAAAAGAAGCTTTCTCGGAGGAATCTCCACCGTTGGTCTCACGACATCCATGATAATTGATACAATAAATTTTGTGTTTTCGTGTTTGGTTTGAGAGAGATGATTGTAAGATGATGAGAGATAAGAGATGTTGCATGTAGTGTTTATATACGGGTTTGAGAGTAGATACACGACACGAGAATAAGTTAAAAACCGTATAATATTAAAATAAATATATTGGGTTAGTTTTGGATTATTATAACGTAAAAGAAAGTGTGACGAGATGTAATAAGAAGACAAGAGAAGTGTGAGAGGGTATGGGGGAGATGAATCGTGGCGAGAGAATAGAAGAAAAAGAAAGAGGTTCCATGCAAAGAAGCAGGAGCTGCCTTTCTCTCCTTGCTTCAGACCTAACACATGTGCTTATGTTTTCATCATCATCATCTCTCTCTCCCTTATCAATATCTATAAACTATACATTATTTTCTTGTTTTGTTTTTAACTTCTCCTTTGTTTTTTTCAAGTCTTGTATTCATTTGATATAAAAATGAAAAATTAACATTACTCATAAACATATTTTGTATCAATCATAAATATTTGCTTTTGTAAAGATTTTTAGTGTTATAAAATGTATAATTTCGATATTCAATTGATATTAAATTATTTTTAATATGTGTTTATATACGGAACAATTAAATGATAGATACATCAAATGTGGTTCAATATTTCTTTTGTTAATTTTTAAAAGCTACATAAATTTCAAATTAGAAATTAGTAAATTAGATGTAAAACATCGTACTAATTTTCTTTTAAATCCTTCTTAGATTTTTTTTTTGGGCGATATTTTAGTGGGTAAGTACATAGCTTTGAAAATGAGCTTGCTTTGGTTAAGACAAATTTGATGATATACAATATCCATAATTATTTTGTATTAATTTTTATGTTGCACAATTTATTAGAATAAATATTGTGTACAACGAATCTAACAAGACTTTGCAACACAGAAAGGCTATTCACAAAGGATAAATACAAAGTTCAATCAAAAGAAGCTTCAGAAAATACGTTTTTCTGTTTTGTACGCCATTTACCAGCAGATAATAAATCAATATAATATGAACTATATTATTATAATTTTCAACACTTTCTACAAAAATGGGTGCATGTGTATGTACAAGTGTCACATTTTCGATTGGTTGCGTGGCTCTGATGGAAGCAAATGCGTTTTTGGTTTCTGCCTTCAAACTCATTAAACTAATCTCTCACAAATTTTCTGACTTTTATGCCCCAAGATTTGTTATAGATATAAATTAAGTCCGAAAATGTGTTTGTTTTGGAGCTGGGAGTGAATGACGACAAAAGATAAATACAAAATGAAGGCGGTAATTTACATTTAAAGAATAAACGACAGTTTAAAATAATATTATTTGACGGCAAAAAGAACATTGTTTTTGTTATTTATACTCTTATATAGACATTAATTTTCGGTTTTGAATTAAGTTCAATGTTTTTGGACCGGTATAACATTTTGGCATCTCCATGTATGTGATCTAATTTGGGGTTATCTTATCTGTCCGTACGTACGTCAATGTTGCAAAGCTTCACAATCTTTATAGTCAACTTCTTTGAATGTTTGGAATTTAACTCTTCTTCAGCCTAATTAACCTCTTTTACTGTTTTTTCAGAAAATAGTAATCAAATAGTCATAAGAAAATCTAGCTACTGAATAGTGAGTGTCTCGCTTTAGTCATTTGACGTTTCCTAGCTATAACTGTCTGATTAGTGCTTATAGTCAACATTTTTTTTTTTTTTTTTTTTCCTCTTTTCAAAACTTAATTTTTTTTTTATAAAAANTCTATTCAAAACTTAATTATTATTGTATAAAAACATCATTTGTAGTTTTTCACATGTATATACAAAATTATGATGATGATGGTGTCATCATTGACGAAGATGTATAGAGTTTGAATGTTTTAGATATAAGTATCCAGTTTGATGATTTAATTTTATAAAGTTTTTTAGATAGTAAAATATTTTTGTTTTCTAAAAAAATGTTCATGTTTCAATAGTACATGATTTATTCGAGTCAAATGATATTTCAGATATTATAGATAAAGAAAATTCAGTATTGACTATGTATTTAGAGGATAAGAAGATAGATTCTCATAGTAATTCTAATTTGAACGTATTGCAATACTGGAAAGAACACAAAAACAAGTTTGGTGCATTGACTTACATAGTTATGGACGTGTTCAATATTTCCATAATAACAGTTGCTTTCGAGTTTTCTTTAGTATAGGATATCACATGATAAACAAATACCGAACTCATCTTCTTTCAATGTTCAAGCTTTATTATCTACTCGTTCTTGGTTATATGGTTTTTGAAGGTGAAGGTATGAAGTATTGTTTATTGTAAACTTGTAATTGATCTGCTTGATTAGGTCTAACTAGTTACTGGTGAATTTTTCGGATGAAAAAGATGAAGGTGACATAATCATTGTTCGGCCTAAACCAACTTCTCTGCCTGATTAAGGTAATTCTTTCTCCCTGCATTATTACTCGGAAGTTATTTCTTTGCTTTACTGGCAGTTAAAATGAGAGCGAGGTAAACCAATATACTGCCTTACTTTGAAGTTATTTCTTTGCTTTATTGTCGGTGGAAAGCTTGTTTGGTGATTTGAGTTAGGTTTTAGATTGTGATGAAACAATTAGCTATGTAATTTGATAGGGAGAAGCAAGATCAGAGACTTTCTGGTATGTGAAAGATAATTCTGGCACGTATCTTTAGCATACGTATAGATATGAGAGTGAGGTAAACCAATATACTGTCTTATAATAGTGAGGTAAACTGGTAATAACAAGAGAACCATTGATAGAGTAGACCATTGAAACGTAGACCTTGAGTCATTACACCCATTTTATTGAGATTTGAGTTTCAATAATGATTTTGTGTTTGTTCACAGGTTTGAGTGAGTGAAGAAAGCTCTCGATCATGCTGGAATCTCTCAGTCCAAGTAGCACTGGTTTTATAAACGATTGGTTCTCTCATTATTACTTTGGTCCTATACTATGTGGACATTTCTAGACTTACTTTGTGTGTTCTAGACTACTATATTTCATTGTTGGGATAATAATATATTAATGAATGACATTCTAAAAAAATATTATCGAAATTCAAATTTTATTTTCTCTATTATTTATTATCTTAATTTTTCTATTGTTTATCCAAATGAATTCACAATCTATATAATCTACTGTTTATCCAAATAAATTCACAATCTATATAATCTACTATTTACAAATGAGTTTAATTGTTAAAGTCAAACAAAATTTGATTAATGAAAATCCAAAATTTTCAGGAATAAATTAGTTTTCTATATTAATTAATCATTAAAAAAATATGGATCACGGATTCAATAAACTATTTGATCCATCAAACTTATGGATTATGGATCTATCTAACCAATTGTTACATAAGTTAGATTGACTCACCATCTATTAACTTTCAATCCATTAGGATCATGAATCAATTTAGAATGGATCACCTATTTTAACACCCTTAGATAATGACATGTTATAATTTTTTTTTTTTTTAAGTTTGGTAAAGATATTTACCTAAAGGATATTACATTTAGATATCACATTCAACATCTAATTCATTTTTTTAGGCATTAAGTTGAGATACACATTAATGTAATTCTATACTATATGGTATAGGATATTTAACATTATTGTTACAAGATTTTAATATTCATTGTATTGAGTTGCCATATGTTAATTAATGCTCCTCTTTTTCCCATCATAATGCTCTTTTTTTTATATATAATTTTCACGATGACGCGTGGTGTAAACTTCTTACAAAACAAATATTGTCTTTAAATAATAAAATAAAAACCTTATATGTAGATGAGATTATAGCACATGACCTCTTTACTTAACGTGAATTCCGTTAATAGCATAGTGGAATCATATTATATATTAATAGTTGTCATATATTCTTATGATTTGTCTCCAACTATAAATTTCATTTTTTAAAGTATATATTAGGAGATATCAAAAATTAGCAAGGACTCGACTATGACTCTCTTTTTTATCATTGGTCTATTGCCGGTGAGGTTTCTTTAACCAGTCTCTTTTATTTGTTTGTACAACAAAGTAAAATTAGATTTGATAGTCCAATTTTTATAGATAGACGGTGTGCACATAGGAAGAGAATCCATATTTCGATGTATTTATAAGTAAGTAATCAAATGTTATATATATGTTATATATATAGTGTTATATATATATTTAAAATCTAGAGGGTTTTTAGACAGTGTGAATAGATATACATATACCATATATATACCTTTGTGTTTCTAGAAAATTGATATCATTTGAATCTACAAATATATGGCAGGGTAACCACGGGAGGAGCCTACTCAATAGTTATGCATTCTTTGATCATCACTGCAAATATCTTGCTAGCTTCCAATATTTTCTATACCTACGGCTTCGGTGATGGAATGCTTGGACCTCTTCTTGCACAACTTGTGCTTTTTCTCATTTTCGCGTGTTCTGAAATCGACTACAGATTGTCTAATCAGCTGTCGGATGCCATCTTTATAGAGCATCTTAACAATTCGGTGGCATGCATCTATATGTTCCTCTTCACATTATATAGGCCGATCAATAATGTTGCGAATTTTTTTTTTTTTTGGTGGGCTAGTATTTGGGTTGTGTTGTCTGGGTGTTTTGCTTTTTCGATTTACACACTTTTATCTTTCACGTAACTCTCTAATTGAACCACTGGTTTAGAATCGACAAATATTTTTATATGATTTATGTTCAATGTCTCTCGACCAAAAAAAACAAAATGTTCTATGTCTTCTGTAAGTCGTATTAGTAATTTTCAGTAATAATTATCGCGTACTAATTAATATTCTGTTTTCTACTCCCTTCTTTGTATTTCCATTGATTACAATCCTCAATATTTAGCTTTTCTTTTTCATTTGCCTTTTAATTTTGCATTTTTGTTAGATTGATTTTTTTTTGTTCCATTTGTTATGAATGATTTTCTTAGAAAGTATATATATATATATATATATAT
>OVAP01000823.1:0-29555 GCA_900406295.1 Aurinia saxatilis
TTAAAGCATTTGTCGAATTGCTATTGTAGAAAGAACTATCTATTATAGCACAAATTATGAACTGTAAAATAAAACAATACAGCATTCGAATAATGCTATGATATGGTGGTACCTACCATAGCACGCAAGAAACACGCTATCGTATAGTAGGCATCTACTATAGCATGAAAAAAACCCGCTATCATAGGGTACCACCTACCATAGCTGCCGATGTCAGAGCGTTCTTTAAAACGTTATCTATTACGTATGATAGCAAAAATTATGGGCTATCAATGACCGAATTTCTTGTAGTATTTGGTGGGAGTAGTCACTTTAGCTTTGTAATGCCCGCCATTAAATCTTAGTGGAAAGGGATCTGGTAGACCAACCCCCATCACGTTGTAGTTTCGGAACCATAATTCTCTGATTACAGAGACTACGAAGATCGAAATGCATGTAATCAACGCCTAAACTCTAGATATAATCAAAATGCAGATAATCTGATTGATTCTTTCAAATTTCTGCTATACGCCTTCCGATTCTTCACACTTTTCTTCCTCGCGAAATCTAGATTACATGCATTTTGATTATATCAGATATTCAGACCCAACATCAATGCACTATAATAGCTTACCAGGGTTCCATCTAGCCGCATGAGATTGTTGCGGATTGAGTTATATTATTAATTTGCGTCATTGTTAGCCTCTAGAATATCCATCCCCGCACTCGGTTTTGGTGATATAGGAAGAAACAATTTGGGAGAAAGAAAGAAAGAAACATACTCGTATAGCTCTCATCAATCTTAGCTAATAAAAGACGAATACTTATCCGAAATCACAATTTTTTATTTCTTCATTGTTTGTGAAAATGGAAAAGAGCACTCGTCCTCCTTTGGTTTCTTAGATTCCAGATTATTAATTTATTCGAACCAATTCAGCGATGTTAGAAAGTTGATGAAATTTAGGAATTTCTCTGGAAAGTAATCTATCTCTGCAGATGAATTCTATTTTCCATGGGCGTTTCTTTATATTTTCTATTCTAGAGGAGAGAGATGCCTTGTCACCTATGACGTCATAAACTTTAACAAAGACTCTTAACTAGAGCTTAACACCTAGGATTTTTTCACTAAAGTGTATTCACAAATAATGAGTAGAAGATATATTTTTTTATTATCATTATTACTTGAGATCATTGTGGTGGGAAGACGTGCCTTATTCATGAAGACCTTGTAGATTATGAAAGGAACTAATTAAGATTTGGAGACAAGATAGTCTGGTGAATTAGATATTATATACAAGTTGAATCAAGTAATATAGGGCTATATTTAAGTTTCTTTTTATTGTCGTAGGTTTCAAGGTAATGCTGGACGTCCAACATATTGACATACTAGAGAAAGTTCGCGCATTGCGCAAAATAGTATTTTTATGACTGTAAACAATTAAAAAACATATATCAATTAGATCAGTTAAATTTTTTTAATTATTATGTTTAAATTTTTATAGATATGATTAAAACCTTTTTGGCATTGAAACTATTTGAATAAATATTTAAGATGAAATAAGTAGTTACTAAATTGGTCTTTGTTAAGTTTTCAAGACATTTTTAATTATAGTGCTTTCTTACAGATAATATTTAACCACTTTGATATCTTCACATATTATTTTGATTAACCTCATCAAATGTAGAAAGATTTTCAAAATATTTAAATGAAAATAAATAATTGAGCTAACCAAAGATCTAGAATTGATGTAGTATTTGAATATACACACAAAAAAAGGTTATTATATCATACACAATGACAGCACTAGCACAACCACTAGCTACAAGTTCTAGTCACACATGTTTTATATTGTTCATAGATATTTTCATTTGTATTATATCATTAGTTCTTAATTCCTATTCTCATCACATTATCTATTATTAAAGTTATGCTTTTAACTTTTTATGATTCTCTCTTTTGATCCACATTAATTGTGGATGTTGGATGTAATTTTATCATTACATCATTTTTTTATTGTTATTATAAATTTTTTGTGAATACATATTTTTTAAAGTAGAATAGTTTAGACGTTTTTTCTAAATAACAATTGAAAGGTTAGCCAATTTTGGTTATGGCGATGCATTTTCCTCAGAAAGATAGGCTTGAAAATATCGATGGAAGAGAAATCATCTAACATAAGCATATTGTTTTTGCTTTGGTTACATTTGTTTTTTTTTTTGTATTTATTCGCTTTTTGTGAGGAAATTTCACAGATATGTTTTACCTTTAAATATTGATTTTTTAGAGAGTAAAAACTTAACCTATGATTATTGTTTAATATTATTTTATTTTTTCAATATTGTTCTTTTTGTAAGGTAAATTAAATGGTCACTATTCACTAATGATTATTAAATTAGTAAATAAATTAAAAAGACAAAATGGACACATGGCAGCCTCTTAAAACTTGTTTTGAAAGGAATCTCAACTGACGAGGATTTGTAGCCTAGCGGCTGTGCTAATGCCGTCATTGTATCACCGCATGGGTTCGAGTCCAGCATAATACAAAATTGTTGTTGATAAAAAAAAAGAAAAAAACTCAACTATATTGTATAAGATATATATAGTTCGTATTATTCAACTTTATAATATCTTATTTTAAATATTGTTGTGAATTTCAACTAATATGAAATTAGATAATCATTTAAATTACAAAATGACTAATTAGTTGTTATTTTTATTTTATTTTCTTATCAACTACTAATTAGTTGCTAACTATCAAGATTTAATGGTTAAAAATTATTATTAGTATTAATTGAAAGGAATACGGGGTAGTTTCTGAAAGCTAGTTGAGAAAAAAATCTGACTATATCAATATATCAGTATAAGATTGTAAACGATAAAGCACAAAATGACAGATACAATCGATGTCATATATTAAAAATTCCATGTTGTAATAATTGACCCAGCTGAAAAATACAATAGATCAATATTTTTATGTACTTTATGTATCGTCCCCAATATTAATAGATTCGAAAGGGACGATCAACACATTTTTACGTCTAGAGCAAAAATATTACAACATATATTGATTAGAAAAATAATAATAAATTTCACGCACGGGTCGGATCGATCGATCACAGCTCAGAAAAAGAAAAGCGATCCAGTGGTTGCAAGAATAACGGAAGCAAAGCCAGTTGTAATTGCCGAGACGCTGCTTCCAGAAGTATCTTGCGGTGGTGGATAATTCGCGTACGAAGTATCATTTCCGATAGGTCCAGCGACTGCCACGTCATCGTCTCCAGGAGCAGGAGCTGCATCATCGTCGGTTGTTCCAATGGCATTGTCGTCCGCCGGACCCTCCGCCACACCAACATCGTCGGCTCCGGGAGCCTCCGCCGTGGTTACCGACGGTGGTCTGTCAGCGGCTGATACAATCACGGCGGAGACGGCAACGAAGAGGAGGAGGAGAGCTAGGTGAAGACGCGCCATTTTTTGTTAGAATTAATGTATAGAGTCTGTCCCCAAAAAACTTTTTCAATGTTTTAAGGGTTTTTTTCTTTATTATTTACGTTAATTGTGTGCAATGCGATTCTTTGTTTTCTTTATATAGTTGTTAATCAAAGTGCAATGGAGGCAGCGAATCTTGGGGTTTGCCAACAATATTTTTTATTCATATCTATTTTTGTTAACGGCTACGGACATGCATTACATATATACACTTCCTCTAATTTAAGCTTCTGTTTTTCCTCAATTTCTAATTAAATACAGCAATAAAAAACCAAAAACTGGTATTTCTACTCCCCAACTTTCTATATTTGAATTTAGAAATCTAATTAAAATCCATGAAATGGTATATTGAAATTTGTTTTTGTCTCAAATTATTTGCAAGAATATAATTTGAATAATTTATGGACCCTTAATTAAGCAAAACAGAGTTATTCATGGCTGGAAAATAAACTCATCAAATCAATGGACCTGATATATAATTGGATTAAGCTGGGAACTAGGAATTAATTTGTCTTGTTATTGGTCTCTTTGGCGACTTGTCTGCGTTTCTATTTTCTCAAGATTTTTCCAGATTGGGAATCTCAGCAATCACACCCTTAAGTGACATACACAAACACGGAGTTTGGAGTTTTCCACCTATAAAATCAAACAACCAAGTTAACCTTTAAGTCTATGCACCTGACTACTATGATTCAGAAATTTGGAATGTCAAAATCTTCTTCTTCTTTTTTTTTTTTTTTCTCTGTCAACCTCTCATTTATATAATTAGCATAGTCTCTTCTCTTTTTTTTGCCAACCAAATTTCATTAAAGGCCAAACATTGCCTATGACGATTACAATTGGATATGACACCCATATTCAAACAAAAATACAACTTAAGGCCAAATGTCAAAGCCGGAAAATTGAAGGATAAGGATGGACATCAGCTTGACACGTGTACCCAAGTGTTCTTCTTCGACAATCTTCTAAAAAGAGATTCCACCGAAAATCATGGTCGCCGGAAACTCCAAATGATTATTTTTTATGACATAAATACCGGGAATCGACCACCTTTTCTTTAGATCCAATTGATATTGACTTCTTCCACCAGAACAAAACTTCTTTTTATAAGATTTGATCTAACTCAATCACTAATCCCGCGAAAACTTCTTTCATGTGGGAGTAATGTCATTGCTAACCCTTAGTGAAACCATTAGATTGAATCGGAGACAAATCAGAAGAACAAAGATAAAAACAGAAACTACACTATATAAAAAGGGAACACAACGCTGGCAACAAAAAACAGATTTGAGAATGGAAACTTCGAGATTTAGAGAGAGGATAGAGTTTTGAGAGAGAGAAATCGACGAATTAGGCATTTAACTAGCATAGTATACTACCAGTTGAAGCATCACTTACCTCTTGTGCCTTGCCATACGATTGTTTGAGCAAAGAAGGAGTCTTAGAACAGAGCTTTTCCACTTAGTTGTTTCTTCTCAACAGATTTCCATAGGATCATCAATTGGAAGTTATCCACTTCGCCGATTTGTCCTCTTTACAACAACGTCGATGAGAGTCGAGCCCACCTCATCTTTCAATGTCTTACGGGTGGACCATCTGGAGAAGAGTAACTTCTCGATGTCTCTTTTTTGGAATGTCACTCTCCTTATCTTACAATTGCTAATGGGACCAAGAATTACTTAATTTCTTACATTATTTATTTTGGCAGTCAGTTATGTACTCCCTCCGGACATAAAGAAATCATTGATTGCACGAGAACACTTTTTGATCGATTGATACTATCTTCTCATCAATTGATCAGATGATCCACAACAAAAATCCACCTCTCTTTGTGATTCTAGTCCATCCATAGCCTTAAAGATTTTCAATCTTGGAATCTCCATAAATTACCATAATGATTAGACTTCCTTCTCCTCCTGTAATCATTCAACTCCTCCACACAAAATTATAAATAGACATCTTTCACCATCGATATAATTCCACTCTTTTTCTCTAACTTTCTTCTGTCTCATAATTATTCCTTAACAAAACTTTTGATTATTATTGACTTCCAAAAATACTAGGTATACGCCAAGTGCATTGTACACTAATTCACTCATTTCAGTCCTCCCAACAATCCAAACGCTTGATCATTTTTGTTTTTAAGGCCCCTCATCTAATTTGCTTCCAAAAGGTTCTAGTTTATTGTATATTTCATGTTCCCATTTGATGTGTGTTTTTAAAAGTTCTCCCCAATTGACTACGGTCTTGCGAACATCTTGTAACCTTGTTCCCCTTTTTGGTGATATGTTTTCAGTTTATACTAAAACAAAGAAAAAAAAAACTCAAAGAAGGTCAAGCATATAATACCTTTCATTTAAATAGAAAGCATTTTAAAAATATTATCCAGCTAATTGACACACTTATGCATTTGGGCAAAAGGCGCCTGGAGAACCTTTTGACAAAAAATTAGGTTAAAATCAGTGTTCTACAAATCGGCCTAGGCGCTTGCCTATACGCTTAATTATGTACATCCGAAACTATTTTAGATAAATCGGTGAAAAAATCGGTGATTTGGTTCAGACGATCCAAATCACCTAAAAATCGGCCAAATCGTCCTAATCTGTTAATTTAATATTGGTTTATTTGATTAATTATTGATTTGGTTTGTTGTTTACAACTTCAGTTTAATCAGAGGGAAAAAAATGAAGTAGAGTGTGGAGTATGGTTTAATTATATAATCATCTTCAAGATTTTTTTTAAAAAATTGCTTCGTTACTTTTTTTTGTTTTTTAACAACAATACACTTTTAAAAATTAAATACTTTTTTGTTTTGTCATTTTTGTTTAGTTTTTTTCACTGTTTGTTTGATAATTCTTTTTTATCCTTTTTCTGTTAGTTCATCCTTCTTATCGAGAAATTTATCCTTTTTTTTCTTTTTTTTAGACAACAAAAATTATACAATTAGATCGGTTCAGTAAGCCAAACCGGAGAGGTAGTATCAATGAAGAACTCGTCTCGTGCCAGAAGCTTGACACCGCGGGCTAAACGATCTGCTCGATGATATTGCGTCATCGGGATATGAGCAATTGCAAATGATGCAAATTGGGCCTTCAACTTCTCGAACTCTTCAAGGTAGCTCGTAAATGCCGGCCATGTAATCGTCATGGTTGCCAAATGTACCAATTCTGTAGAATCCGTAAGGATCACTACATCAGGATATTGTTGATCGGTCATGCACATCATTGCCCATATCAGAACATTGAACTCAGCATGTAAGGCAGATAGGCTCCATCGTAAACTTTGCGCGCCCATCCACTCTACCACATCTTCCATACCCTAGGTGCAAGGCTAACCTATTCCGGAGAATCGGTCATAAACCAACCAAGATATATCCGAAACACCTAATAACCGAGCAGGGCAGCTGTCGCAAAAAGGGAGTTAGGGATTCAGCATCTCCGTCTCCTCTTGCGCTCTAACTGAGACCATAGCCTAGGTTTATGTCACCAGGTGTTGGGGATATATCCGAAACACCTAATAACCGAGGAGGACAGCTGTCGCAAAATATTTCATTTTTTAAGATATGTGTTTCAGAGAATTGTACCTTTTTTATTTATCGTTTTGATTTTACTTTCTATAACTTTAAATTGCGTTTTCTATAACTTTAAATTGCGTTTCTATGTTTATTGTGAGTTTTTACTGTCTCCTTAATTTCTACAACATGTTTTCAGTTTACATTTTGTCATTCGCCTTTTGTTTTTCAAATATGTTTTTATTAAATATTTTTCTCTTAATTTTTTCTTGTATTTTCAATATTTTATAAACTAATATCTCACTACTTCACTATAAAATTTTGCATATATATCAAATTCCCCAAAATAAAAGGATACAAATTACCAACTAAGATTTTTTGAACTAAGGTTAAAATAGATATGTAACAGAAATGAACCTTGCAATCAATGGATGTAATGAAATTATTCGACAAATATTACGAGCATAACCTAAAACGTAACCCATGGACACTTAGACTAATCTAAGAACCCTATACAGTGAAATGTTAAGACAAAGTTCCTTAACTTATGTCCCTTTTGTACAACCTTCCCAAGTGTCAAACGCAATTACGTGTCACCAAACCGCTAATCCACTAGCTGAGATCGATATCCACTTTTTCAGGGACACACTTTTCTGTTTGGTTACGACCAAGCTGTGATCCGAGCTGACCCTTATCGCCTGCACCAAATGCAAATAGCTTCCCAGTTTCCGTCAGGGCAAACGTATGAGCATTCCAATATATCGAGTTGGTTAGACTTATTTGAACCACCCGCTCATTTGCTTGTTTCAGCGATGTTACTACCGCTGGACTCAGCACGTTCGCATGCCGATTACCCTGCAAGAAAAAGAAAAAAACATATGACCTTAAGCTGTCAAATGAGCTTTCAATACAGGTAAAACTTCGACTTTCATTTGTGTGATAAAGAAACAATACAGGCCATAGATAAATCCCTAACCTGTTCATCAAAGACTGGATGGTGACCGAGACTAGCAGACTCGCCACAACCAAACGAGTAAACATCACCATTGTCCGAGACAACAAAAGTAGTATAATCTCCTGTCGCAACATGAACCGCCTTGACATGGCTTAGCCCTTCAACGACCTTAGGAACTGATTCACATTCCTCGTTTCCATGTCCCAAGCAACCGTATCTTCCCCAACCCCAAGTGCACACTCTTCCGTCCTGACCTACAACTGCAGCATGCCAAGCACCAGCTGCAACTACCTTAGGTTGAAAATTCAATAGCTGAAACTTTTCGATAACCCGAGGATACTTCTCATCCGTTCTTGACCCATGACCAAGTTTCCCCCCCAAACCGCAACCAACCGAATATACCGACCTATAATGACATGTTACTGTATCAGAGCCGGTTAGAGCATACTGTAAAATCTGACCTATACATAAGCTATTGAACATGACGTATGATATTACTGAAGCGGTCTACAAATTAGATAAGTAATTGAAAATTAGTGTCTACAAAGGAACTCACATGCCATTTGGTTGACAAGCTAAGGCAAGAAGGTAGCAATAACCAGCTGCAATTTGCACAACGGGGACATTCTCGAGCGGACCTAACAAAGGACGGGGCTCGACATCATTAGCCTCGGTTTGGTGTCCAAGTCTACCATCAGCACCCCATGAGAATGTATAAACCTTTCCTTCTCGAGAGAGAATAGCAGTAAAGTAATTCCCGATAGCCGCTTGCACAACAAATATGTTCTTTAAGGATGTTACGAGCTGAGGAGTTGTAACCAATTTAGTCCCTTGACCTCCGTATTCCGCTTCCCCAAAAGAATCTTTTCCGCAGGCATAAACATTCCCGTTGTCGCTAATTAACATTGTCCGACCAGCCCCAGCAGCTGCTTGGATGATTCGGATTCCCTGCAATGATCTGCACAAACACTCTACCAGCTCAACAGCATATATTTTCTTCTCTTTCCAAATCTTGATGTGATGATCATGAAAATGACCTGACAGGCAAAATCCGAGCTTCTTCCTCAGTATGGCCATGTCCTAGCTGTCCAGAGTTATTATACCCGAACGTATAAACTTCGCCTTTTGACGTAACGGCGATACTATGACCAGGACCAGCAACTGCTTGAGATTTCTCTCTTCGACAACATGCTTCACCAGCCAGCAAAAACCTCAGGACCAGTTTCCATGAACCTCCGCATCTACGTTTCATCTCTTCACGTTCTTCTTCATTCATCGGCTTGAAAATCGCCCTTTTACCACACATGTCGAGAGCAGCGAGCTCCGGCAATGATAGATTACAATCCGGGGCAAAATTTGCTGGCTGGCTAAAGAACGAGCATGTTGCCTAAAACAACAAATGAAAAGTCATCAGCAAAACAATCAATCCTCAAACATTTCAGTAAAGGCTTTGGAAGTAGAACCTCCAAATTAGCGAGATCACGAGGATCCAATCTACATTCTGTAAAAACATGAAGGACAATGGACGGATTAGCTGCTAAAGGAAACTCTCCAGGAGTTGAGTCTCCAAAGCAATGTCGCTTTTGCCTCTGAAATGGAGTCAGAGGAGGAGAAGGTGTTGAAACCGGTTGCTCGGGTAAGGTAAGGTACTGTAAAGCCGGAGCTCCACTCGTTGTAGCATCCATTTGTGACACAGATATATCTAGAAATCACGAATGAAGACAAGTCACATTCTGATTTGCAGAACAAGACCTGCAAATGTTATAGTTTAATATTGTTCAACAAGCTATGAAGCTTTTGATCTACAGAGGAAACAGAAAACAGATAAAGATCCAATTATAATTCTCACACAATGGCTTCAAAATCTGCAATAAAGACAAGTCACATTCTGGTTAGAGAAAACACATAACAACGAGCACTAAGCTTTTGATCTACAGTGGAACCAAATCGTGTTTCAATTATAAGAAAGAAGATGTGAACAACCAAATCAAATCAGCCCAAGAACAAAAGAAGGAAACTTGGAAAAGAAGTGTAATAATCAACAATGATGAGGATTATTGAATAGGAAGAAAAGGAATAATAAAGAAAGATGGATCTGATACGGAAAGATAAGAAAAACTGTTTGTCACACGCAAAGGACTTGTCCTTCTCCTCTGCACACGGAAACTCAATTTTGACTTTACCATGATCGATCAACACAATCCCAGAAAATCAAAAACCGATCATGATTGAACAAACCCATCACACAGATCAAATTATCTTGATCGTTACATAGATTTTTCAATAAGCCACAAAAACAAAGGTAAAATAAACAATGGATACAAACCATCATCATCAGTTCATCATCAACAAAGAATCGAACCTCAGAATTCACAGACAACCAAAGTGGCTTTCTTTCCCTGTTTGGTTTGTTGTCTGCTCAGTAGCATATGATCCAAGGATGTTTGACGGTAAAGGAAAGGAATGGAATTTCAGAATCAAATTTCTTTTACAATTAAATGTGTGTGTTTTTTTTTACTTTTCTCCTCGGAAAGTCTGCAAATTGGACGTTGAGGGAAGTGAATGAAGGGGAAAGAAAGTTGTGGTGTCTCTTTATGCGGACTTATACAGCAATTTAAGACAAATTCTTATTTTTTCCTAATAAATAGTGATTGTTGTCTATGTATACACGTATAATTGTAATGGGGTATAACATCTTCATTCATACATGTATGCATGTATACACATGCGTGTGGATCCAAAACAGGGTTTGAGTGGCACAACAAGTTATCTAATCCATACAACGGATCTTCTTAGTTTAATAAATAGTTGAGAATATAAAGGATATACTATTTAATTTGTTTGTTACTAGTCATGAGTCCTGACATAGTTATCCACTCTAATGACATCCCTCAATTCTTTTTTTTCTTTGTCCTATGCTATTCTTTTCTCTCAAAAATAAAAGAACTCAACTTCTTAAAGTTAAATTCATCCTAATTCAAACTGAAACTACGAATTCATCCTAGTTTCAGTTTCATGTCTACATTGTGATGACCAATGAATTTTCTAGAAAAAAATTTTAAGAAAAAATTATTTTGATTTTTTTATGTTTAAAATTTTTTTCTAGAAAATTCATTGGTCATCACAATGTAGACATGAAACTGAAACTAGGATGAATTCGTAGTTTCAGTTTGAACTAGAATCAAATATAATTTGGTTACCTCTCAGTTTAAATCGTTGATTCATCTTTAGAGAATCAACAAGTAACCAAATTATATTTGATTCCAGTTCAGTTTGGGTAATTATTTGAAAAACCGAAAAATAATTGAGCAAAAACTAGATTACAAACCTATTAAAGTGTACATATTATATAGTCTAGATGTAACATGCTGGTTTATGATATGTAATAATATAAGGTGAGTGGCTTAAAAGAACTAATTTAGATATATATATATATATATATATATATATGTCACCAAAGTGTATTTATCTTTTTTGTCACTTGTTCCGTTTGTTCCGAGAGAACTCCATGGTTAAGTGTGTTTGAACTGACATACCGACCGTCAGATAAAATAGAACCCATGAGTCGAGAATAAACATGGGGTCTTACAGATAGGGGCAATCAGATATTGTCATAGTTAAACATGTTTTGTAATATCTGATGAACCTACCGAACCAATAAAATGACACTCTCGAATCACTAAACTATACTTACATTTTGCAGAAAATTTTGTGAACTAGAACTGTGTATCAATGAGAGAGGAGAGGCTGGTATTTAAGCGTTTATCTTCTTACGGAAAACCACGGAAGAACATCAGAAGAAGCACCCTTTTGATGAACCTATCGAACCAATAAAATGACACTCTCGAATCACTAAACTATACTTACATTTTGCAGAGAATTTTGTGAACTAGAACTGTGTATCAATGAGAGAGGAGAGACTGGTATTTATAGGAGAGAGTCGCACACGGATAAGACTTGGTGGTGCAACCACTCGCACACAAATCGCGGATTTGTTGAAGCGTTTATCTTCTTACGGAAAAATCGGAACAACTTATCATAGTTGGGCCAAAAAGAAATGGGCCGGCTCGGCGAGGCATTCCCAAGAGCCCAAGAGCCCACGAACCACGACCCGCCCGACTCGGCTCGGTTCGGTTCGGCGCGCGTGTGGGGATTGCCCAAACCTCCTATCATCCATGTGTGTCTCTTAACCATTTGTGAACCTTGTATAAGGTGGGGAAGTATATAAGGGACTAAAAAAGCCCCTCATTTCCGATGTGAGATATTTTGCAGAGTTTTGAACCATCCCAAGCACCCAACTTCAACCATTCATTTTTTCATTCAATATTACTTTGTTTTTAACGTGTGAGTACACCATCTTGTAGTGCTCGTTACCAGATTTCCAACGAACTATCGACAAGCCATTGGGCCGAAAAGCGGTCGGAAAGTCGCCGGAACAGTGCAAGTATCAAAAACTTGCAACTTTCTGTAATTGCAGAAAATTGAGTTCCAACATATACTACAAAAATGGAATAGTAAAATATAATGAGAAATTGTACTAACATGTCCACTGCTTCCCAATCTCTAGCTATTGGTGGTCCAATCCTTTAGTTTCCATCTTTATCGAATTCAAAAAAAAAATCATTACAGAGCTCGTCTTTAGCTTTCATCCTATCAAATGCCGTCTTGAATGGACCAAATGCTCATATACTCTTCACTTAAAGAAAATAGGCTAATATACTCCCCACATTAAATTATTTATTTTTCATTTATTTTAACTAAGAAAGCTCTTATATGACCACTATTACATGACCAAACCAATTATTAACAAAACTAAACATAAAAATCTATTTCACTCTATTTTTTCACTCTATGCGCTTCTTTTCTCTCCTTATGTGTTCCTCTTCTTCCTCTATGTGTCTGCTTCATCCTTTCTTTTGTTCTTCTTTCTTCTTATTCTTCTTCATTCGTTGTCTTCTTCTTCCTCGTCGTCTTCTTCTTATTCTTTTTTTTTATCTTCGTCTTCTTCTTCTTTTTCAGATTTCAATCTGAGTTCGAATCAAGTCTCGAACAAATTTTAAATCTGGGTTTAAATCAGATCTTAAGTTTAAATCTCATAATCCTAATTTCAAATTGAAATATGGATTCGAACAGATTTCGAATATGGATTCGAACATATCTCGAATCTGGGTTCGAAGGAGATCCCAAATCTGGGTTCGAAGGAGATCCCAAATCTGGGTTCGATTCAGATTCCCTCATCTTCTCATTCTAAATTTGGGTTTGAACGCGAATGTATGAAATGTAAGATTCGGATCTAGGTATAAATGGTAATACTATGTGCAACTAAGCTTTTGTTTAGGTATGACTGTAAGATAATTAGTATAACTATGTTTTTTTGTTTTAGATTGCTGCTCAGATCTCTGGTTTTAACAAGACAGATAAGAGATGGACTGAAGAGAAATAATAGATAGATATTTGGGTTTAATGCAAATAAACCCGTTAAGTCGAATTGTTTTGCAAAAAAACAAATAAACCCCTCAAGTCAGCTAAACCATGCAATTATAACCCTCAACTATATTTTTGACGTGGCATGGGATGTTGGCATTGAACAAAGAAACGGAAAGTGAATTAGATTGGCCATTTTGAATAATTATAATATAGGTTAATTAATTGATCCGAAAGCATAATTAATTGCTGGAAATATTTAAGATGAACAAAATACCTATCTACACAGAAATTTGGTTTAGTGATTTTGTGAACCAATTGAATTTATGATTAATGTTTGTTTTTATTTATAGAATTCGCAAAGAAATTGAGAATTATATGATTTAGACATAGATAATCTTCGCAATAACAGTTGGTTGATTTTACATTAGCGATTCATGTTATAGGACAGATTTTAATTATTCTCTTAATATTATTCTATCTTTAAATTTCAAATTACCCAAAGAATTAACCAATGCCTCGCTTTTGTCTCATTCATTTGAAACCCTTTCACACAGTGGCGGAGCCACTAAGGAGCAAGGTGGGTCAGCTGACCACCTTAAAATCTTAAATCTTAATGAATGTAGCCAATAACAGATAACGTTCAGTAGATCTGATGGCAGATATCTTGCTACTTGACCCACCCTACTGCAGTTCGAATCCCAATCTCTCCATGTATGTTTTAAATTTTTATTTTGACCCAGGTAAAAATAATTTCTACATCCGCCACTGCTTTCACAGGTTTTATTTATAATTTTTGTTAGTCAATTTTTTTAATCTGTTGAGTGAAGTTTAAATCTTATATTTACATAGTGCAGTTTTAAGTATCAATGGATTTGATCCCTAAATATTACAGTTAATTAACTGTGTTCTTGCAATTAATTCTTCGGATAAATTTGAACATATAAAAAACATAATAAATAATAATTTAAATTGTTTTATATAATATGGTTTTCTCGTAAATGCTATTCAAACTCTGTTATATGAACTGTTTAACAAATAAACCCACTGGTTTTAACAAATTAAATAAAAGCTAAGCTGATGAAGATTCCTTTCAAATTTATAAACTATCTTGGGGAAAACATCATCAAGAGTTGCAAGCGACACGACCCAATAATTGCCGTATGTATTTGACCAAAATCTTATAGTATACAGCAAAAATGTTCTTTAGGAAATGCTTATACACTATTAGATGAATATAATAATTTGGAAAGATTCATCATTGTAATTATTTTTTTTTTCTTACTACAAACAGTTGTTTCGAAAGATGCATATCGAACTTTTTTGTTGAGTGACAAGACTCCTTACCTACACATAATTTGTTTTCTTTCCTTAACTTACCATTATACTGGGAAAAAGTTCATACGATTTATTTTTATTTACTGAAACCAATTTTATACATTTTTCCGATCGGCTTTGGTTCGCTACTCAATCATTGTTAAGAAAACAAAACTATAGCAAAAATAACAAAAATCAATATAAAAAATAAGTAGAACGTTCAAAAAATTCTCCAAATCACTAGATAAGAGAAAGAGATTTTCTTTCTTACAACACAATTGCAATAAAAAATAAGAAATTAAAGAATTATAAAAACTTTGATGAATATGTGGATCTTTGGTGGCTGTTTTTAGACATATATATGGCTCTTGTCTTTATATCGACTGAGGATGTTGGTCTAGGGTTCCAGAGAAAAGATTATGATGAATAAGGACTATTTTACGAGATTTCTTTTTTTTTTTTGCTGGAGGTAAATCGATCGATGCACTGTGGGGATATCGATCGATTTGTCTTTAAATCAAATCCGTGAAAGTGCCATAAAATTTTCAATCGATGCATGCTAGGTAAATCGATCAAATTTTACTTCTTATGTAGTAAGCCTTGTGTGGACTTCCAAAATGATATATTTTAAATATTTGGGCATTTCCACCTTGATTAAAACTCCGAATGACTTGATTCTGGTGGTGGTGATGTTGGGAGTGGAAGTGGAAATAGGGGTAATGTTCTGAAGCCTTTGAATTGGAAGACGAGGATTTGTAACAAATGGAAGATAATTGGATATTGTCCGTTTGGTGCTAAGTGTTACTTTGTTCAGGGAGCTGCAGGTAAAGATACCGACGTTTTTTTTTTTTTTTGCTATAGACTAGGAGTAGTGTTTGCTTGATGAATGTAATTTGGGTTAAGTTAATAGGTCTCTTGTGGTTAGCCAAGTTTTCCATTAGTGAGTTTTGTAGGTTTGTCAAGCTTTAAACATAATGCTGCTTGCTGAATGGGTTATGCTAGAATGTTATTACAGATGATTGGACGCTAGAGCTTTAAGCTGCTCTGATGAGTTTGTCTTGTTATGTAATGTAATGTATAATATGGCGCAGATTTCTTCTCGTATTTGATGAGCTGTGGGTTGCCATTTAGTGGGTTAGCTTTCTGTTAGTTAGCGTAGTTAAGTAGAAGTTTAATTTAATGGTGTTTCATGAATAGATCGCTGAGAATGGTATAAAAGATTATGTAGCAGTCTAACTAATGGATTGAGTGCTACAATAAAACTATAAAGATAGAACGAAAGCTTACGGGATAGTGGAAAAGCATTGACAGATGTAGTGAATCTGAAATTATACTGAAGCAGATGAATTTTGATGAAGTTGATTTTAAATTGATTGAAAATTTGTGAAGATTCCGTCTTAAATTTATAAGAGGGGAAGTTTTAAGTGGAATCTTTGAGTTATGCCCTTCCTATTAATCTGGAAATTCTTCTCAGATACAAGAAAATGATTCAGTTCCAGAGCCAAAGATCGTAGATATGCGAGCATGATAATTTATATGCTGTTCTATATCTCCATGAATCTAGGATTATTCAACTTTGTGACTATTGAAAGTTTGAGTCTATATGATTTACAAAGCTGCATAGGTTTGGTGGAGGATTGGTTACAATACAAAAAAACATTATAATTAAAACTAAACACTAAAATAAAACAAAAACGAGCTCATAAAGAAATTTGAAATCAAACCCCAAACAAATAATATACTTATATTTAAATTTTATATTGTTGATTAAAATAGGTTTAAGAAAATTACATGTTTCTTAGATCATTAATAACTAAAAAATGAAAATAGGTAATCTATCATAGCCCACACAGTATACGAGTTGGACACATAATATATTATTACAATAATTTTGTAAACACATATTTAAATACAAGTTTTTGTTTAAAAATTGTGCAGGCCTACATAATATGTTTTTATTCTTTTTAGTAAAATTTTGAGTTATCGTGCTCTCAATATATATCAAGACTCTTTTTAATAATCCATAATATGTTTTTAAACACAAACCATGATATTAATATATGTCGGACTCTTTTCAATAACTTAGGTACCTAAACTCAGCAAAACTAATATTATAACAATAATTTTGTAAAAAAAATTAATACATTTATTTGTTTTAAAAGTGTCCGGGCATACATAAAATGTTTTTATTATTTTTTTAGTAAACTTTTTGAGTAATCATGGTCTCAATATATGTCATACTCTTTTTTGGAACTTTCGTAACTAAACTCAGCAAAAATAAATTAGATATGCGATGTCTTTTTATTAAAATCCACACATGTTCTTGGATTTTTGTTAGAGTAAAATCCACGAGTATACATAAGTCATTACTTAATTGTTATGTATTTTTTTTATTAAAATCCACACATGATTTTGGATTTTTGTTAGAGCAAAATCCACAGGCATACATACGCCATAACTTAATTGTTTTGTTTTTTTATTACAATCCACACATGTTTCTGGGGGCGTATTGGATCATGGATTTGAAATAGTTTGATATTTAATGAGGTTTTGGAGAGTTTTGATGATTTTGGGGGGAGTTTTAGTGAAATCACCTCAAATTCCACATAAAACCCTGTGATTTGAGTATTTCCATTTTTAATTTAGAACTCATCCAAAACACTCTAAAATCACTTAAAACCAAATGATTAAAATATTTCTAATAACACTGAATTTGATGGTATTTATTAAAATCACTAGTCTAATAACACTGATATTCAAAAGATGTTTTTTAAAATACATGTTACAATAACACTAAATTTGTCAAATCACACAAAATAACTCTAAATACATTATCCAATGCACCCCCTTGAATTTTTGTTAGAGTAATATCAACGGTCATTCATAAGCCATTACTTAATTGTTATATTTTTTTATTACAATCCACACGTTAGAGTAATATCCACATGCATACATAATCTATTACTTAATTGTTATATTTTTTTAATTAAAATCCACACATGTTTTTGGATTTGTGTTAGAGTAAAAAATCCACACGCATACATAAGTCATTACTTAATTGTTATATTTTTTTTAATTAAAATCCACACATGTTCTTGGATTTTTGTTAGAGTAAAACCTACGGGCATACATAAGCCATTACCTAATTGTTATGTTTTTTTTATTATAATCCACACATGTTCTTAAATTTTATTAGAGTAAAATCCATGTACATACATAAACTATTACTTAATTGTAATGTTTTTTTTATTACAATCCCCAGATGTTCTTGGATTTTTGTTAGAGTAATATCAACGGATATACATAAGCCATTACTTAATTGTTATATGTTTTTAATATTAAAATCCACACATGTTCTTGGATTTTTTGTATGGTAAAATCCACGGGCATACATAAGCCATTATTTAATTGTTATATTTTTTAATTATAATAAACACCTATTTTTGGATTTTTGTTAGAGTAATATCCTCGAGCATACATAATTCATTACTTAATTGTTATATATTTTTTAATTAAAATCCACACAGGTTCTTGGATTTTTGTTAAGAGTAAAATCCACGGGCATATATAAGTCATTACTTAATTGTTATGTTTTTTTAATTAAAATCCACGCATGTTCTTAGATTTTTTAGAGTAAAATTTACGGGCATACATAAGCCATTACTTAATTGTTATGTTTTTTTCATTACAATCCACACATGATCTTTGGATTTTTGTTTGAGTAAAATCTACGGGCATACATAAGCCATTACTTAATTGTTATTTTTTTTTACTACAATCCACATATTTTATTAGAGTAAAATCTATGGACATACATAAACTATTACTTAATTGTTATTTTTTTTATTATAATCCATACATGTTTTTTGATTTTTGTTAGAGTAATATCCACGATTATACATAAGTCATTACTTAATTGTTATGTTTTTTATATATTAAGATCCACACATGGTCTTGGATTTTTTGTAGAGTAAAATCCACGGGCATACATAAGCTATTACTTAATTGTTATATTTCTTATTACAATCCACACATGTTCTCGGATTTTTGTTAGAATAATATCCTCGAGCATACATAAGTCATTACTTAATTGTTATATTTTTTAATTAAAATCCACACATGTTCTTGGATTTTTTAGAGTAAAATCCACAAGCATATATAAACCATTACTTAATTGTTATGTTCTTTTAATTAAAATCCACACATATTCTTAGATTTTTTTTAGAGTAAAATTTACGGGCATACATAATTCATTACTTAATTGTTATGTTTACGGGCATAAGCCATTACTTAATTGTAAAATTTACGGGCATAAGCCATTACTTAATTGTTATTTTTTTTTACTACAATCCATATATTTTATTAGAGTAAAATCTATGGACATACATAAACTATTACTTAATTGTTATTTTTTTATTATTATAATCCATACATGTTTTTTGATTTTTGTTAGAGTAATATCCACGATTATACATAAGTCATTACTTAATTGTTATGTTTTTTATATATTAAGATCCACACATGGTCTTGGATTTTTTGTAGAGTAAAATCCACGGGCATACATAAGCTATTACTTAATTGTTATGTTTTTTATTACAATCCACACATGTTCTTGGATTTTTGTTAGAATAATATCCTCGAGCATACATAAGTCATTACTTAATTGTTATATTTTTTAATTAAAATCCACACATATTTTTGGATTTTTTTAGAGTAAAATCCACAAGCATATATAAACCATTACTTAATTGTTATGTTCTTTTAATTAAAATCCACACATATTCTTAGATTTTTTTAGAATAAAATTTACGGGCATACATAATTCATTACTTAATTGTTATGTTTTTTTTTCATTACAATCTACAATGATCTTGGATTTTGTTAGAGTAAAATCCATGAGCATATATAAGTCATTTCTCAATCAACAAAACTAATATTATAAAATACTTTTGTAAAAAATCTTTAAATACACTTTTTAGTTTAAAAAATATATGAGTATATTTTCATTGTTTTGAGTAAAATTTTGAGTAACCATAATATGTTTTTATTGTTTGTTTAGATGATTATATATTATGATTATGAAAACAATATATAGATAAACATAAATTTTAGCATAGCCAAATCTAAAAATTTATAATTTTTTTTACATATCTTATGTGTGATTGGGAATACTTCTTACATCAAGAATATTATGATATATTTAAAACATAATATGGGTTTTTTTATTGGTGGGTGTGTTTTTATGTCGTTTTTTGTAGTGCCCCGATAGGGGTACATGAAACGAGGAGTACTTGAACAACATAAATATCTCAAATTTAACAAAGCATAATTTGAAATCAAAGATTGATGCTCTCATCATGTATATGTGAAAAGTTGTAGGAGGCGCCTATGTAGTTTGACCAAACACAAACTTATAATATTATCTTATTAATTCCTTTCAATTAATTA
Source organism: Aurinia saxatilis (assembly GCA_900406295.1). Taxonomy (NCBI): domain Eukaryota; kingdom Viridiplantae; phylum Streptophyta; class Magnoliopsida; order Brassicales; family Brassicaceae; genus Aurinia; species Aurinia saxatilis. The sequence continues at coordinate 20,122 of OVAP01000823.1, forward strand.
ATCATTTAATATTTAATATAATATCAAATATTAAAAACATAGTTGGCGCAATCTAATTTTCATTTATTTCTTAAAAATACTTTGGAACCACAAAAAAGTGAAAAGACCAAATTCATACTAAAATCATTTAGTTTGTTATCAAAAGTAATAAAAGTACATGATAAAATCCGGTGAAGCTGTGAAGAGTAACTTCTCAAGCTTCTTACTAATTTACGTACTTTGTAGCTTCAACTCCAAAACGGATACTCTAGCATACAGTGTCAAGATTTACTCACAGAATATTAGCTACGCTACACACAGACTTGACTTTCTCATCCGATTTAATTTTTCTTATAAATACTGTCAATAGAAAAAGGAGAAAAAAAAAGAAAAAACCCCGGTGAAGAGCAACATATTCACACGTATATATTTTGTTTAGACATCCACAATTATATATATGAAAGGTGGTGAAATTTATTCAATCTTCTACTACGTAGAACTTCAGAAAATACATGTGGTATTTTTTTATATTTTATAGTTGGTAAAAAAAAGGAAATGAGAGCGACACTAACAACTCCTATCATACTCTATTTTGTTGCAGATTGCAAATGCAAACATATTCAGTGTTAGATATTTATTTTCAGTTTTAGTTCAACAAAGTAAAAATCTCACATGCTTATCTTCTCTGTAATACATAAATGTCTTTTTTTATAAAAATAAACCAATTGATATCTTTTTTCTCTATTTTAATTTTCAGTTGTTCAGTTTTTTTTTCAATTAAACATTATAATTCTGAACAATAATCATTTAATACCACAATATTTTTTTAAAATTCCTCGATGAAAATAAAATTAATAATAAAGATATCTGTCTCTAAAATTCTTTAACTTTTTACTAGTTTTTGAACATAGTGTTTTTAGTCGGTGTCCAGCGTTTGCCGGTACCATATAATTTCTGTAAATTATATTTCTAGTTTGTTGTTTTCTTTCTTCTTTCCTCTCTTTTGCTATTGTATTTTGTTCCGATCTAATTGGTTTAGTCACTCCAATTTCTATTCAGCCTAAAAATCCGATTTTGTTCGGTTTTTGTTGTTCACCTTTTGTTTTAACGAGATTTCTCCAATAGATTAAAAAAAGTTTTATTTCGGATTATCAAATCTTTTCTTCCAACTTTGCTTTTTTTTTTTTCCGATAAACGTAAATTTTCATCCTATTTGTTTTTTTTCTAGAGTATAGTTTCTCTCATAATTAAAATATTAATTTTTTTGGATTTGCTTAAATCAGACGATAAAAATTTAGGGGTTTCGTCGAGTTATATGATGTCGCTACAGAATCGTTCGATTTCAGTCAACTAAAATTTGATATTAATGGCTTGAAAGGAACTTTTCTAGTGGCCAAAAGAAGATGATGAAGAGGTGTTCATCGGAGCTTATCCTTTGGATCGAGGATGGCGGCGACGAAGAAAACAAAGAGACGATGTTTCTCGTTCTTTACGTCTTAGTCGACATGTAGCTTGATCTTGTCTGTAACATCTACTTTGCAAAATTGTAGTTGTTGTCTTATCTTTTGGATATTGGGCTCTGTTGTATCCTCTTCATGTTTATATAAATAAATCGCTGACACAAAAAGAGACAGACAAAAAAGATTACAATATATCATCACTTCTTGACTATGACCATTACTACAATCTACATTATACAAAGCATAGATAAACAAAATATGGTGTGCAGGCTCTGCTGGTCACCTAGTAAATTTATGAAATGGATAGACGCCATCTCCAACCCATCACTAAATTTTATACCAAATTCTTTTGGAGTACAAAATCTTTTCAAATCAAACATTATTTTAGACACTAAAATAGTACAAACCATTTTTTTTTGCACTACATCTAGTACAATCTTATTACTCTGCACTATTTTAGTGTTGAACATTTTTATTTATAACAAGGTCCTCCATGTTTTAAATCTATTATTTTAAATTTTTAGATAAATTTTAAATGTATAATTTTTATTAAAAATGATTAATTAATTGAATATTTACATTTCTTACATCCACACTATTTCAAAATTTTATATAAATAATTTTTCATTGATAATTAAAAATTCAAATGCAAATAACATTTATATAATAGAAGATATAATGACAAAAACAAATAATAAATTTTTTAAACATAAATGGTACCAAAACTAAAGATAAAAAAAGAAAAGAAATTAATGATAAACAACATTAAATAATATTAAAATACATTAATAATATTATTTATTATTTAAAAAAAAACCTACAAAAGAAAATTTCAAAACTGATTATTATCAATATATTACACTTTTATTTTCTCATTATTTTAAATTGATAATCCACATTAATCAATTAGATAAATTAAGTATTAGTGGCTAAATTTATTGAAAATATAAGATACGTAGATATAATTTATAATGAGAAATTTTAAGAAATGCCCCTTTCAAAAATACCCCCATTTATCTTTCAAAAATACCCTTTTGGATTTAGAGTTGATTTAATGTTTAATTTAGGGCATAAATCTTATTGGGTTAGGGTTTAGTGCTTTACAAACTATTTGGGTTTATGTTTGAGCTATTAGGGTCTCTATTTTAGGAGTTTTGGATTTATTAAGGATTAAACGTTTTCAAGGTTTATGGTTTTAACCTTAAACCCTAGATTCTAAACCCTACAATCCTACAAAACATTATAAAATATTTTAAAATATTAAAAATGATAATTTAGATTGAAACTAATATATTTTAAAAAATAACCAAAAAGAGGTATTTTAAAAAATATGCATCCAAAAGGGACATTTTTTAGATTCCCACATTTATAATTTTGATAAATAATGAGTAACATTAGAAAAATATAAAAATATAGTAAAAGAGAATATATTTAGAATATTTATTTTTGTGTAAAACATAATGCAGTGGATTGGAGTAAAATTCAACAATATTTTAGTACAACACTATTCTAGTGCTTTAAAATAATGCAAATGGTTGGAGGTGCTTTAAATACATAAATTTCTCGAGATATTAATTAGTACTAGATTACTAGTTCGCACCTTGTGCGGGCTATGGTTTCCATTTTGTGTTGTATTAAATGCAAAATAATTAATTATAATAAATCATTGTAAGGAAGATAATGTTATAGGTTTGTGTTTAGCTAAGCTACATTGTCGACTCCTAAAATGTCTCGCATGCACATGATGAGAGCACCAACCTTTAATCTCAAATTATGATTTGATAAACTTGAGATGTTTATGTTGTTCAAGTACTCCTCGGGAATCAACACGTGCATCAGAAGAGTGAACGGCCTGTGTGTTTTTTTATATATCGTCTCATGTATCCTTGTCGGCCACTGCGGACGGGAAAATACATAAAAACACACCCAGCGATCACAAAAACCATATTATGTTTTAAAATCATAATATTCTTGATGTAAGAAGTATTCTCAAGCTTACATAAGATATGTAAAAGGAATTTATAATATTTTAGATTTGGCTAATCTAAAATTTATGTTTATCTATATATTAATTTCATAATCACAATATATAATTAGTCTAAATAAACAATAAAAACATATTATGACTACTCAAAAACAATAAAAACATATTATGTATACCGCATATGTTTTAACCAAGAAGTGTATTTAAAGATCTTTTACAAAATTATTGTTATAATATTAGTTTTGTTGAGTTTGGTTACCTATGTTATTAAAAAAGAGAAAAATCGTTAGAATTATATAATGACTTCACCAATTAAGTAATGACTTATGTATGCCCGTGGATTTTACTCTAAGAAGAATTGATCTGTTTCATCTTGTTGATAATTCCATTTATGTATCTCATTCTCACATCACTCAATTCATACGTGTTTAAACTATGATTAACATCTATAATGTTATCATATCCGGTTTATATGTAATTTACCTAAGTTATTAATTTCCACGGAAAAACGTTAGAATTAAATAATGACTTCACTAATTAAATAATTGGCTTATTTATACTCGTGGATTTTACTTTTAAAAATACGATAAGATGTGCGGATTTTAAGCGAGTGAAGAATTGGATTTGTTTCATCTTGTTGATAATTCTACTTATATATATTTCATTCTTACATCACGCAGTTCATACGTGTTTAAACTATGATTGACATCTATAATGTTATCATATCCAGTTTATATGTAATTTACCTAAGTTATTAATTTCCACTGAAAATCGTTAGTATTAACTAATGACTTCACTAATTATGTTTGCTTTCACTCGACGACTTCTTCAATCGCTTCAATTGATACCCAGAAGAAAGCTAAATCGATTAATTTGATAAAATTACCTTTCGGTTCTTCATCTCAAAATCCTTGAATTGCTTAGCTCCTCGAATCTTTGCTCTTTGAATCGCTTTCATCAACAAATCCTCGTGAATTGACTGCTATTCTAGAAAACACGATTTTTTGTGTGTTTTAAAAAATTGAAAGGAGCACTCCACCTATTAGTTCTGTAGAAGTTATTATTGTGATTTAATTGAACTATTTCGGTGATGGTGAAATTTCGAAGAAATTTGAGGATTTTTCATCGAAAATCATATGAACCCTAATTTACTAGACTTTTCTTTTCTCCCCAGCCATGTCACAGCCCATGTCAGCATTAGATAGTTGACATGAATGTTTTTTATAACTAACTTTCGATGTCAGTGCGACACATCAGCTTTTTCACTTTAAGTCTAGTCTCGAATAATGAATAAGGGATGGTTCCATGGTTTGATCCGGTATACACATTCAAAACCAAACCAAATCCACACCCTAACACTTTTTCTTTCAGTTTGGTGTAAGAAGAAATATATGCACAAGAAATGTGAGGAGACTATATGGACCGATTGCTAAACAATCCATGGTTTATGTTTTGGTCTAGTACTGGTTTAGCCTCTCTAACTGGGGCTACTGCATCTGGAATTGGAAATATGTTCTTGATAGAAAGGATCATCAGAGCCTTGAACTGAACTCAGCCTAGGAGAAGACAAAATCCATCCTTCCTTATGCATTGCCTCATCACAGCCTTCTTCTTCTTTGAACTTGATGAAGAAGATGGATGACCAGTAGTCTCTCACCAAATTCTTCAAAATCATAACAAACCGAGCGCACAGAAAATGAAAACTAAGAGAATACACATTTTGAAGGCAAAGAGAACGAAAGAGAGATGTTAATTTACCATCTTGATTAGTTGCATGACTTCGTTTAATACATTCTTGAAGAGATCAGGGTGAGTTAGATCTCGAGTAGTTAAGATCTCTTGCCGGGTTTTATGAGATAAGTTCAATTCCATCTCTGCTCCTACATTTCAGAAAGCGAAAGTTAGATTTGATCAGAGAGCATGTAAGACCGGTTTATGACGATGAATAATAATAAACCTGGGACAATAAACTTCTCCATGATATGACGAGCCATGTAGATTCTTCTAGTTGAATCTTCTTCCGGGATTTTACCATGCTCATACACTTCTTCATAAAAATGCAATGTTTCTCCAGCGTAGCAGCTAACAGCAGAAAAAGATTTGGCTTACATAAATGGCAAAAGCAGATGAAAGAGGAGACAAGTATTAAAGTACCTATCTGCGAATTCCATTAGCGATCGGCGGAATCTTTTATTGAGAAGAAGCTTATCGAGTGGCTCATTTGGATCAACAGGTTGGAATTCCTCCTTATGAAATAATAATCCACTATCCGGTATGCCTAGAGCTAGACCCATTCTTTGAAACTCAAAGGGTTCCCTTTTTTTGAGGCTGATTTGTGAGAGAAGAGGCTGATTACTCGAGATGGAAAAGAAAACAACGACGAGAACTCCACCCTAAAGAAGAATTGACTCGGAAGTCTGTTAAATGTTTTTTTTTCTACCTCCAAATGATAGGCATAATTCTGGTATAGATTCATACCGTGACTAGAAGTACAAATCTTGAAGCAACCTGTAGCCAAGAGATTTCTTCATGAATCTCATTCAGCACAAACGCTGTTACCCATATAATTATTGAAACGACTGAGACGAGAATTCCTTTCCAAAGTTCTCTAAGCTCATCAAATCGAAACTCTACATGTCGGATGGCTCTTGTGAATGCGATTAAAGCAATGACATAAAGAGCATGAAGGAATGCAACAGGGAAAGTCCATTGAAGACCCATGTGGCATTGACGGTTGAGAGGCTTTGTTGCGTGGATAACTAAAAGCAAATTCAAAAGCTTATGAGCTCAAGGAACAAAAAAAATTGAAAAGTAGAAAATAAAGTTTTAGAAATTCTTACCTCCAGCTCCAATGATCCATGGCAACAAAACAAGGGGGAGAACAATGTATGATTTAACAGGTGGTAGACGTTTCCTACATTGCAAAGAATATATATAAATATATCCGACTAGCATGATACACAAGGGACCAATAAAGATAGAAATGGAATCCATTATCCCCAGTTGATAGAGGGCATTTTCATTAATAGGTATACTTACTTGACAAATATGAAGTATAGCTGAAAAGCCTCGGTTATACGGCAGGAAATCAGCAAACCGAATCCGAGTGGTCCTTCTACCCACACTAAAACCAAAAGGTAACAAATTTGTATTGATCATCAAGACTTCAGTGATTGAATGTTGCCGTTAGTCAGAAATGAGTTTCCAAACAAACCTGCCCAAAAATAGCAATACTGCCACCAATGTCTTTTCCTGAATCGAAGCAAATTAACTGACATCTGAAAAACAAAAACAGTCAGTTTTGGAGTGACAAATGAGGTGATTCTTAAGAAGAGCATCAATTAGTCTAACCAAAATTGAGAAGAGAAGATTGAAGCTTGAGATGACTTGTATGACAGGGATCCAGAAACTGCTACTGTTAGTTCGAGGAGCCTTGTGTATCAAACAGGGCAAGACGGAGCGCGATAGAAGCCTAATCAAAAAAAGTAAAAGATTCACTCATTAAATGATGCTCTTAAACTTCAAATCAAGTTCATTAACTGGTTTAGGCACGCACAGTATTTGAATCTGGCTATCTACAAACTGAACCATCTAATTTCAGCTGAAAACGATGTAAAAGACAGATCTTTTAAGTATATTATAGCCAGAGACATCTTCCAACAATTCAATCCCCAAATTCTATATCAAAAGAAATCGAGATTCTTAGGTAGAGAGAGTCAAGAAGCAGAGCAAACTCAGATCTTCAAAAGGAAGAAAAAAAAAAAACATACACGAGAAAGCAGATGACTGCTATTGCAACGGCGATGTAATCGCTGGGACAACCACCGTGTTTAGCACATCCACTCGCCATTCTTTCTGCAGCATATCGCTACACTCGATTCTGAGCTGATTTTTCAAAGATGGTTGCTTTAATGTCAAGGAAAAATCGAGCAATTTCCAAAGAGAAATGAAATGGTCCAAGTTGGAGTTTAGAATTTTGCCAAAAAGTAATTCCGCGTCTGCGTCTGTTTCCATCTGACTTTTTGACCAGGAAACACTTCTTCTTCCACTAGAGAAAAAAAAAAAAAAAAAAAAAAATTTTCTTCCGGTAACTATATTTTTCAATAAANAGACGAAGAGGCGACACGAAGACAAGGGGGAGCGACACGAAGAAGAAGATGAAGGGCGACACGAAGACGCGTCGATTCGCGAACTGATCTCCCTCTCATCCAGTTTTCCTTCTTCCTCTCTCAATCTCAGTTCGCGAATATAATTAAAGTGTATTAAGTTTTCCTTCTTCCTCTGTTAATCTCTGTATGCCACATCTACGAGACGAAGAGGCGACACGAAGACGAAGATTTTATGTCCGCAAGATTTCTCTTCTTCCGTAAGTCTCCTCTTCAATATGTTTCGTTGACCTGAGAAGAAATTTCATCTAATCTCTCCCCTTTCCTTCTCTTTAGATAGAAGGGGTAATTGACGGTGGAGATCGGGAAGTTGTGAGTAGAGAGGAAGGCGTTGAAGATCTATCGGAGTAAACATCGGAGGCTTAATTTATTGATGATGCACGTTGGTGCTGTACTGATGGTAGAGGTCTGGGTTAGACCGCGTGGTGAATTTTGGGTTCAATCTGCTCGGTAGCAAGCTTGAGTTTCTAACGAAAATGTCCTCACGCAGTCCGAGCCTTCACCAAGTCAGCGTCTCCACATGCAAGCCTCGATCTCGATCTCGGGTTTAGTAAGCGATTCGACTTTGGAATCGAATTAGAACCTTAGAGAGGTTGATAGGTTCGAGGTGGTGAAGCGAGACACCGCTGACTACAACGGCGAGTAGAGATTAAACTCTTCCCACGTTTCGTGCCATAACGTTCGAAGGTCATCACATGTTCAAATCCTCCATTAAAAACCCAACACTGCCAAAGCCAGTAAGATCCCTCCTCTTTGCTCGATGCAGATTATATTATCTGAAGTTCGGCGAATGGTTGACGAGATGCAGAATTTGTATAAACAGATGGAGGGACTTATTGGATTTGGTTTCATTACATTGTGTATATAGTTCTGAGACTGAAGTTGTTTGGTTTTTGGTTTCCTTTCGATATTAAGGTTTTGTTGATATGAAATGTGACAGTTTGCTTAATGGATTTGAATGATATGATTATATTGTGTATATAGCTCTGAGAGTTTGGTTACTAAGTTTTTGGTCATGTGTAATGTCACAGTTTTGCTTGCGGGATATAGCAATGACAACTATGGTTGTGGGAGAGGAGGGGGACGTGGTCGTTTACCGAGTGGGAGAAATGTTGTTTGATGAGCGATCATTGGTGAGAGCTTTTGGTATTATTGTTCCTTAAGTCTCTACCTTTTTTTTTCTTTTTCTTTCTCATCCCATTAAGTTATGTGTCTACTTTGATGTTGTTCCCAGATGCTATTCAAGTGTCTTATTAATGAAGAGATTGGAGCGGATTTAAATCAACTAATGGAAGCGATGAGATACGACCGGGGTAATTCTCTTATTTACCTAATAGCTTTTGCAAAAACCAAACCCGTGGTGGTCTAGATTAGAAATCTTTATCGAATGTTTCTAGGATGATGAACCGAAGCATAAATGAAGTCGAGAGGGAACTCCAACTAAAGGTAATAGCATTTTATATCTTTAGGTCCGGCAAAACTAAGCACATACCATTTGTTTCTATGCTATTGTCTCAATATGGGTTAGTTTTTATGTTGTCTTGAGGTACCTGTCAAAGGCATAAGATGAGATTTTTTTTCATATATGTTATGCAGCTTCCTACAAGCATGAAAGGAGGGANTTTTTCATATATGTTATGCAGCTTCCTACAAGCATGAAAGGAGGGAATGGAAAAGTGGCTTACATTGACAATGACTGAACTTTGTATCCTTATATCCTAGAGCAAATGTTTATACCAGATTTTGTAGAGTTTTTATATTTCATGATTTTTTCCTTAGCCTCTTAATCTGTAGTTGACCTGATAGGATTGTCCAAGCTGCAACCGCCAAGCCTTGCATTGCCCC
>OVAP01000824.1:841-29548 GCA_900406295.1 Aurinia saxatilis
CCCCCCCCCCCCCCCACCCCAAAAAAAAAACCTAATATTTCTATATAAAAAAAAACATAAACAGAATCAATTAAAAAAAAGGCATGGCCAAACACAGATAAGCTATCAATTAATAAAACAAGAAAACATATATATATATATATACAAAGTGAGAACGACTAACAATAGAAATAATTATCGTCTACTACATCAATTTTAGTATGAAAATATATTTTGTCCCGGGGATAGTATCATTTTAGGATCATATCTATACTTTCTCTCTACAAACTTATTCCACCTCGAACCAAAATGTCTAACCCATCCTTCTTGTGAAGAATAATAAGGAAGATATTGTATAACTCCCATCTTAGCATCCTCACAAAAGTTTAATATTTCCATATTTTCTTTTTCATAATCCTCCCAATTGTCAAAAGTCGCTGATCGTAAGAACCCCACCGCATAAAATATATCTTCATCTGGTATAGAAGTCGACATCCGATCATTCCACCTAAAGAGAAAACAAACCGAAAAATTTAGGTTCGGGTCTAAGTTTATTTAAGAATGCATGAAGATGATTTATCGCCATATCGATTTTTTTTACTTACTTGTTGCGATTCATGGGATAGACAAGAACCGGACCAGAAGTAATATTATTTCTAAGGATAATTTCCTTAAAAACACCATTATCAAATTTTGAAATCTGCGATTTCGGTACGAAAAGATTAAGCCATGGATGTGGTACATCCCATTTGCCTTTTGATTTCAGGTTTAGCTCTCCGGTTCTAACACGGTTTAAGAAATCCATGTAAGTCACATCTTTCTCATACATAAACCCTTTTACATAGTTCAAACTATTACTTAACTCCTCCAGTTCCTGCGTAGTTTAAACAATTGTATACATAAAAAAAAATTGAATTATGAGGTAGTAAAGATCTCAATAATGCAATGTATAATTTGTACGGACCTCGTTGACTGTGTGTTGAGAAGTTTCGACGTAATACTTAACGACTTCGAGACAGTAGATGACACGGTGTTGTTTGACCATTGAGACAATCTTCAAGTGATCGGACGATGGATAATACGTGGATCTCCAGTTATTAGGTGAGCCTAGGTCCACCATCACGGAACCTTCCAAAAAATCTACACCCTTTGTTTCCGATATCAATCGTTCTTGGTCTCTTGTGAATTCCGAGAAATTTGTATACAGAAATCTTAACCACTTAACCTGCAATTTCAAATTTTAAACATACCCTTAGTTATATAAAATAAAATATTATTGCGTAATTTACAGTTTAACATACCCTTTTCGGAGCCAAATCGAGTTTTATTCTAGCTCTTGTTATGATACCGAATTGACCCAAACCTCCTAACACGGCGAAATAGAGATCCGAGTTTATATCTTTAGAACAAGTTGTGATCTCCCCATTTCCTATAAAATTAGGAACCACCTATTAGAAAAAGTTTAGTCTTGTGGATTAAGACCCGTATCATTTAGTTGGACCGTTCCATATCATATTGCAGCGAGTTCGAAATAAAACTATATATCGTTGTTTTGAGACTAAAGTGTTAAAGTCGGTCGTCATTAAATGATGTTGTCATTTAACCACACAACTGAAACTAGAAAGTCTTGGTAAACTAAACAATGTTAACACTTGAGACCAACAGTTTATATATTTATCTTTGTGTGTTTATTTATGTGGACATAATGGATTAATGGGTACAGCTAGCTAAAATAAGGAAATTGACTGTTACTTAAACTCATTATACACCTGGTTAGGACCATACGTTATGAACTTTAGAGTTTTGTCCTTACGTCACAAGCAAACCTCGTGAAAAAACATGCGTGTGGGACCATTTTTTGTTGAATAGTTTTGTTATTTGTTTTTGTGACCGGGTTTTATCAACAGTTAAAAATAAACATATGACCATCATGTAAATTTCGCTGAAGTCAATGTAAACTTGACTTCGTAATACGTAAGAAATTACGAAAATTAATTTCAAATGATCAGGAGAGGAAGTAGCCTTATCATGCACAACCACCCAATTTAGACCTAGTCCTTCATTTTATTTCTAACGTTAGACAAAAGAAAAATTATGGTGATTTAGATTGATGTGTGAAAAGAAGAAAAAACTATCGACAATTTCGAGAGATGAATACAAGGAGAGACACTACAAACAAAACAAGTGCGCAAAACCAAAACTGAGAAGATCTTGAAAAATATGACAAAAAACGTACGAAGAATAATTTTTTGTTTTTCTCAAAAACACGTAAGAAGTTAAAAACATTTATTACTGTATACATATTTGTATTTATATGCAAAAAAAAAAAACAAAAAAATCGTGGTTATACGTACCAGTAATAACATCCATCTCTAGAACATTGCTGATCTGTGGACCATACCGAAACGTTTGTCCACTGATTCCGCCGTTAGATAGCGTTCCACCGACCGTTAAGTACAAATAATCCGTCCACGAAACCGGCGTTAACCCTAGCTCCAACGTTTTGTTCAGCACCTCAATCCATAGCGATCCACCGTCCACGTCAGCATACAAACCGGTCCGTGACACCTTAATGCCTCGGTCCCGGTTCACCATGGACCGCATGTTGACCACGACTCCGTCTTTAGCCGCTGCCTGGCCATGGAGGCTGTGTCCGTGGCCACGAGCGGCTAGAGGGAAAGAAGAGTGAGAGTGAAAAGAGAGTTTTACGAGATCGGCTACGTCCTCGGCGGAGGAAGGGTGTAAGACGGCGGAGGGGAAGATTGTGCTGACGTGGCCAAAATCAGTGGCGGCTGACTCCAGTGAGGAAGATGCGGTGGTGAGTTTACCGGCGAAGGAGAGGATATTCCACGGTTGTTGTGATGTGTTGGTTGTGATCGGAGTTAAAAGAGTAGTGATGATTAATACTATTACTACTTTAAAATGAATTTGTGTTAGAAAATTATAACTAGCCATTCTCTTTCTAGAAAATATCACTTGGAGGATTGATTCTAGCAATGAAGAGTACTAAGCTAAATGTATATTTATAGCACATGTATTGTGCGAGGGTGGGGTGTTTCTTTTTGTTATTTTTTTTATTTGTGTTAGTTAATTTGTTTAAAGTAATTAAAAATCAGTGAGCTGAGTATTATTTTTTTTTTATCAACAATTCAATAATATGCATTAAAATAAGTTTTTTTACGGCACTATCACATACCGCTATATTATAATTATAAGTCATGGTCTAGTGTGCGAGTATATCTATCTTCTATGTATTAATTAATTTATTTTTTTTGAAAGAATGTATTAATTAATTTAACCTTTTAATTATTCGAAGCAAGTTTATTCTTGTAAGATTTTATTTTCTTTTAGCATAATAGCTTAATGAAATGCATATTACTATAATTAACTATTTGCATGATTCTTTTTATTTTCTCTCGAATGTTGTATATGATATGAGCTGTGTGATACACGGAAATACATTCTATATGTTACATCATTTTCATAAGAAAACCCAACATAAATTATCCAAGGCACGTGAGGATCTTAGAAAACAATACGTTATAAATTTTCAAATAGACACAATTTCGGTAGTCAAACGATTTTGCAAAAATATTCCACAGTCCATTTTGTACATATTGATAGTTTCTGTAGTAATTTCATACATGTGACAAAAGAATAGCATTGACCTCTCAGAACTAAACTGTACTTTCTTTTGAGTATTGGGTCACCCTCATGAGTCATGCAGTTTGAATGCTATGAACATAAATTCAGTGTAAGGTTTCACACGCACACACAAAAACAACCAAAAAAGAAGAGAGTAATATGTATATATGTGTATATTTTGAACCAACCTCTAAATATCCCCTAGTATTGTACATGTAATCCAATTAATTGAATAACTAATGACCGATAAATAAAAATAATGCTGTAATGTGTCATCATCACCACCACCACCATAATCATCACCATAGCCGTGTTTAGTTGTAAATAGCAAAAGAGCTATTAGGTATGTTATTGTATGTACCAGATTATCATATGGGGATTGGAGATTGGTTTTAGGTGACCATGTACAATATTTCCTTACGGACAACGAATCCTGACCCTCGGATCAGTCGGATTTTGATTAGGACTCGATTAGGATTTTTAAACATGCATAGTGCCGGCGAAAATCCATATTTTACATTTCCAAAGATTATTTTGGATTTACAAAGATTTTTCGGTTCAGGAAAAAACTTGGCTAAGTCTTTCTACTTTATTCTTCTTCTTATTATATAAAATTGAGTGTTTAATGTAAACTCTACACGTAGTCCGTAGGCAATACTTAAAATCAGTATTAGTAAACGTATCATTAACAAATATTAAATTTTATATTATTTATTTTTTCTATTTTTGTAAACATGTCATTAACAGAAATTATATTTTATAGTTTTCTTTAATGTGATTTCTTTTTTTTTCTTTTCTTTTTTAGCAAAGTTTGATTGATTTAAAACGCAAAGAGCCCAAAAAACCATATAAACCAAAAGGCCAAGTAACCAACCCAATAGGGGGTAACTGAGACATACAAAAATAAGACAAAAGACCAAAGATTAGAGACTTTAAATCCCCTTATTTTAATCGAGTTGATCAGCAAGCCAAACATGATCATGGCTCGCAATGTAATTAAGACTGATATTGATGGTCTTTTGTGACGCTTGTTTCCATACGAAGAGCTACCTGATTCGTAGATGTTTGACAAAAGATAAGGACCAGTCTTGCAGCATACTTAGGACGGCAAAGATCTTGTTTAATAAAGCTCTAACGGATGGGAAATGAGATGGTCGTATTAAAGCGTCCTTCACCTGAGCATTTGAGACTTCAAAAATGATGTTATGAAGATGCATATATGACATACAAGATGCTGTCCATAAGAGCCCTTCCAATTTTGTTTCCAGTTTTGTCTTTGTATAAGTCAAAGCATTTCGACCATGAAAAAGTGGCGTTTCAGCGTAATCACGTAAGATCTAACCAACTGCACCAAGTCGATTTTGATGAACCCACGAGATTGCCAAATTGCACTTAATACTAGGTGAAACCGGTTTACAGCACGGTTGCCTAGACTCAGTGTTAGGTCCCGCAATATCATGATGGTTGAAAGTCATTCATGCTTGACAATCCTCCTTTGAGCGTTGCACAGTAAAGTATGTAGAATGTAGAATTTTCTCAAAGACCAAGCTATTCCTAGCTTCCATAGTTGCCATAGAACCTACGGAAAGGACAGTTGCCTATCAGTGTTGCTATCTTGAGAAGCCAAGAAATGGATATTGAGGAACACCGAGTTATGAGAAAATCCACTCGGAGGAACATTTAATCCTGACGACTCCCACCCCTCCAGATCTCTTGTACATGTAAACAAAACATGATAAATTGGCTCTTGTTCTACACCATAAGCAGGACATGTAGCATCAATGTTCAAGCCTCTGGAATTTAGGTGATCATTTACCGCTAAAGCACCCGAAAGACACTTCCAAAAGAAATGTTTCACTTTCGGAGCAGCCTTGACCTTACAAATTTCCCCTCGTAGTACTTTTTCTAATGGTGGTAAGGGAACAGAAGATGCCGATGCCGAAGATGTTAGTAATTGGTACCCGCTTTTAAGTGAGTAAAAGCCTGAAATGGTATATCCCCAATAGTATCCATCTCGAAGTGCACCAGAGGGTTTAATCTTCCGTATTATCGCAACATTCGTATCAAAGAAGAGTTCTTGCAATAATGGTAAGTTCCACTCGTCGGTACCTGGAATCATCAAGTCGTAAACACGCAAGTCGGGATCAAAAGACCATTATTTTGGCTTAGGAGTACGAGGTAAAGTTTCGAAAATCCATTTAGATTGTGCCAATCCTTTATGTAATAACTCACGGAATATTAAACTTAGGAGGCCGATTTCCCACCGCACACTCTAAAAAATTACCGTTAAGGAAATAACGAGATTTCAGAAGTCGTGACAGAAGTGAATCTGGATTATCTAGCAAACACCACACTAGTTTACATAATAATTAAGGCTTGATTAAACAGAATGATATCATGAAAAACTAAGCCACCATTTTCTTTTGTTAAACATAACTTTTGCCACGCGACCCATGATACTTTCCGGCAATTATTGCCGCTACTCCACCAATATTCAGTCATTGCACTAGTTAGCTTCTGATAAAGATCTTTCTAAATTTGAAACAAGACATTGCATAAACCGGTAGTGCCAAAGCAATAGACTTGATTAAAATCTTGTTTCCGCCATGAGATAAGGCATTGGCAAACCATCCCGTTAGTCTTGATCTTAGTCTTTCGTGCATGAAACTGAGGAAACGACGTTTCGAACCACTAAAACATTCCGGAAGACCAAGATACTTGCTTTCACCTCCTTCCTTGATAATCCCCATAGTTGTTTTAATCTCGGTCCTTATATTGTCAACAATAATCTCAACATGAGCTCGACACATGGCAAAATTCATAAAATCTTAATTAGTCAGAAAAAGTTAATAATTATACTTAATTCTTTAAAAACCAAAATCTTATTACATATAATTGAATGTGTTCGATGTGATATGGACACTTGACAAAAATATTATAAATCTGATTGGTTAGAAAAAATAAAAATAATTATTTATTTTTAACTATTTTTAAAACAAAACAAAAATAATACTAGAAATTTAGAAAAATAAAATATACAATTTTTTATAAAACATTCAACAAAAAAAACACAAATCTATCAAAATAGTTAAAGATTAAAACAATGTAGTGTAAAAAGTTAAATATTGTAAATTTGACATGATAATAATATATGATTTTTATTAAACACACAAATTCTAAATATTATGTGTAATTGGATTAGATAATACGTGTTAAGACAAGGATAATATATAATAATATGGGTTACGTGATAATAATACGGACCCGAATTACATGATATAGATTAGGATCTGAGTTACTAATACATGTTAGATGATAATATATATATATATATATTATTTTTATTGATATGATAATAATATTGATATATCTTATATTTTACCGATTTTTATAATAATAAACTATACTTATATTTATTTTGAAGTCTATATTATTATTATAAAAGTCCAAAAGAGTCATTTTAGGTGTATGGACGAGTTTTGGAGATTTGGAGCAAAAATGGAACAAGGTTGAAGAGACGAAAAAGGAAACAAAGAAATATGGCAATTTCATAAGGGAGTGTCGATCGACACCCTACGGAGAATCACAATCTTTCCTTAAATCTTGAGATGAAGATTTTTCCCTAAATATTTTATGTTAATTCTCTAATTTTAAATTCCGTCCTAGACCCTATAAATACTTTTATACCGTCATAGTTTAAGCTTATGCATTATTTTACTTTAGAGAGAGTTTTTGGGAGAAGATTTCTTAAACCCTTCTTATTGATTATTATTGCTTTCATTCAATTATTGCATGGTGAATTGTTTGACCTTGTATGAGTAGTTTATTAGTTAGGTTTAGGGTTTTTAGACTAGGATGATTTTCTGTTAACTTAAGCTTAATTTATGAACCATTGATTAACTCTTCTCTTAGATTATTCTTAATGTTATGCTTTAGTTTGATCATCTAGAGTCTAGATCATAGAAAACTTATTATGCATGAAAGTACTAATAAATTGTTGGAATCAATCTTGAGGGAGCTAGCTATCTTTCCTTAAAGAGATTTGGTTTAGAATAGTTAGTGAACAATTGAATCGGTTTGTTAATGCTAGTTTAAATTCCATAGGATTTCTCAGCGAGAGTTGGTCTTTCTAGGGTTTAAATTAAGATAGTTAATCTCAGCGAGAGTTGGATTGCTTGTTTGCATTATTCATGTTCTAGAGTTAAGATTTCCATAGATTTTGTCCAACGGGTGTCGATCGACACCACACCAGTGTCAATCGACACTGCCCATATTTAGGTTTAGAATTGATTCTTAGTCGAAGTTCCCAAACCTAGCGTTTGTTTTAATTGATTTAAACTCCTTAAAATCACTTAGTGTCTGCTTTAGTTAGTAAAACTCAAAACCATCACTCTTGCTTTAATTTAGAATTCATTTAAATTAGTTTGTTTAGTTATTCGGTTTTCGTGAATTCGATCCTTAAGTACTATAACTGATATTTGATGTGCACTTGCAGTTAGAAATACATAGGGTAAAACTTTGTGTATCAAATATATATTTAAAATCAAAAACAAATTATCAAAATTTACAAAAAGAAAATATCATAAATAATAATAAAAATGTAAACAACAATATCCTACTCAAAAAGGAAAATTAATCATGTTTATAAATATTCATATTTGTACTAAAATACATTTTTTATCAAAGGTTATAAAAATAAAAATATTCATCAAAATAGTTAAAGATTAGAGAAATTTTGAGAAATGTCTCTTTCAATATGCCCCCTTTAATACCCCCTTTTCTTTTCAAAATACCTTTTTTGGATTTAGGGTTGATTTAAGATTTAATTTAAGGTTTAAATTTTTTTTGATCAGGGTTTAGTGATTATCTAACTATTTGGGTTTACGTTTGAGGTATTAGGGTTTATATTATAGGAGTTTTGGATTTATTAAGGATTAAAACCTTTTCAGGGCTTAAGGTTTTAACCCTAAACCCTAGATTCTAAACCTTACAACCCTATAAAATATTATAGAATATTTTTTAAAATATTAAAAATAATATTTTAGATTGAAACTAATATTTTTTAAAAAAATTGCCAAAAAAGAAGGGTATTTGTGAAAATGGTAGAGTGAAAGGGGCATTTTTGAAATTCTCCCGAAAGATTAAGACCATTTAGTATAGGAAGTTAAATATTTTAAATTTATACGATAATAATATGTGATTTTAATTATATATAATTAATAAGATATGATACTGAAATAAGTTTTGAAAATTTGTGTGGGTTGTAATTTAGAATCTAGTTGCACATATCATAATTATACTGGTTATAAATTTAAACAATATAATTTTTTGTTGTAATATTTTTTTAATCGTTTAAATTATAAGAAAAGTTCCTTAAAAAACCACAGTTTGAAAGGTAAGTTCCAAAAAAATAACTACAGGTTTTATTTTCAAAAAATACCACAAACACTAAAAATGATAGTCAAAGGTTTATAATTTATTTATTTTTGTTTGAGTAAATTATTTTATATATAGGATTTAGTTTTGAAGGGTTGAGGTTTAGTTTTGAGGATTTAGGTTTAGTTTTGAATCTTAACAAATTAATTTAAGCTTTGTAGTATTTTTGGAACACTAAAACATTAGTGGTATTTTCGAAAAATAAAATTTTTAGTGGTATTTTTGGAACTACCATTTCAGAATGTGGTATTTTGAGAAT
Source organism: Aurinia saxatilis (assembly GCA_900406295.1). Taxonomy (NCBI): domain Eukaryota; kingdom Viridiplantae; phylum Streptophyta; class Magnoliopsida; order Brassicales; family Brassicaceae; genus Aurinia; species Aurinia saxatilis. The sequence continues at coordinate 10,161 of OVAP01000824.1, forward strand.
TGCTCTTATTATAAATTAACATGGTAATAATATATGGTTTAATATATATGTAATTGATAAGAAATGATGATAAAACTTAGTTTTGAATATTTTTTGGGTCCTAATTTAGAATTTAATTATACATAATATTATAGAGTGATTAATTACAAAAATAATAATATTTACCATAATAGTTTTTCTATTTTTAATTAGAATTAATTATTAATCTGCATATTTACATGAGTCCTAATCTAGTAATGCTTAAAAGAGAGAGGAAAAAACAATGTTTAACATAAACAAAAGGGTCTTACATTTCAAAATTTAGACGTTTAAATCCTCAGTTTCTAAATATCTATTTAAATATCAATTTTTTATTGATGGTTTTATAATTATATGGTTAACTTTTGACTATTTCATTTAAGATATTTTGTTAAGTATACGGAATTTGTTTACGGTTTAACTTTCCGTTAATATTTTTTGTTAAGTCAAACAATGTCATTTTCTTATATAAGGAAAATATCTTTAAAAACCTGAACTTTCAAATGGTAGATATTTAAATCATGAACTTTTAAATTGTGAATGTTGAAAACATCGTCTTTTAAAATACCAGTTAAATGTTCAAGTTTTTCTTAACTTTATATGATTAATTTTTGACAAATTTATCATTTGAGATACGTCGTTAAGTAGACAGACATAATCTATTTACAGGATTAACTACTCGTTCACACTTGTCGTTTAGTCGTTAAATTGTTTTATCTCGTAAGCAAAAAAAATAAAATGACGCAAATATACCATCAACATTTAGCCTTAACATTGTAACTCTCTGTAAAATGACGCAAGTTTATTTTGAGTGTGTGGTGCATAGTGTTTTTTTTTTCTTCAAATACGCTACTAAATTAAAACACAGAATGTAACAATTACAGAAGAACAGAAACAGAGGAACATCAAACCCAGACATAAACACCTCAAAAACTAAATTCAAAATGAAGATAAAAACTTCAAAGCAAAATACTGGCTCTCGCAACCTCTTGAACAAATAAGGACTCCAACCAAATGGGTGTACCTCTATCCACAAAGGAATGGACTCTACTATCTTGTACTGCACTTAACGCGATAGCATATGCTCCCTTATTTGCCTCCGGGTCTTCAAAGCTAACACTCCAATCCGCATTATTACCAAGGGACATCAAGAGAATATCAGTCTTCATACTAATTCTCGGCCAATCCATAGGTTTCCTAAGAGCCTTAGTAAGCGTATTAGCGTCCGACATAAACAACATCATGTCAAATCGAAGACTTTTGAGGCTCTCCATCGCCCATGACCAACTCAGAATTTATGCATCTTCCTTCGATCTTACTCCGGAATATGATCGACGACTATGAAGTACAACAGCCCCGAGAAGATCCATGAGCACCCAAGAAGCACCCGCAGTGTGGTCTCGTCTAGAATAGCAGGTTCCAATATTGCATTTAACCATGCCTACTGGGGTTGACTCCCAGAGAACCTCTTTAGGACAGGACTCATGTGAACTCACTTCATCTGGTTTGTTAACCTCATCCCACAACAGAGCATCCTTTGTTGCAAGTCTCACAATGCCATCTGTTGGAATTGACTTTCCTTCAAAGATCACCAAGTTCATGTTCTTCCACAGGTGCCATATGATCCAAGGTGATATGAATCGAATTTCAGGATGAAATCTAGCATCATCTCCAACCTCAAAAATATGATGCATATTCACAAAAATACAGTCCTCGGAAAAGCCATTTACGGGTAACGGAACTTGAGATATAGCCCATACTTGTCTCGCGAAAGGGCAACCAAATAGGATATGGTTAATTGTTTCATCTTGCGCACCACAGACTTGACAAGTTTAGTAAAAAATCTGTCCCTAGTTCTCAATCTATCCGGCACCGCAAGTGCACCATTTAAGGCCTTCCAAAGAAAGTTTCTTATCTTTGGACTAGCTTTGATATACCAACATTTCATGCGTAAAGGATTAAGCGAAGGCCGAGCTTCAACTTCTTGTAAAAGCGCTGGATTTGCCAATCGACCACTGAGCCAGTAACCAAACTTCACTGAGTATTTTCCACTGCGATTGTAGTGCTATATGAATCTATCCTTCACTCGAGAGTTAGGTTTCAGCATTAGAATCCTCTCGATATTCTCAGGTTGAAACAAGTTAGTCAAACAGGTAGTACACCAATCCTTAGCCCCCACTCATTTATATTAACCGGACTGGCAGGCGGACGAGGGTGGGAGTCATCTAACCAATTATCTCTCCACACTAACGTATCAGTTCTAGACCCTATCACCTTTATTAAGTCTTTCAGTAAAAGATATCTGCCATGGACCAAACTCTTCCAACCATATGAAGGCTTAACTCCCAGAGGAGCCGTCAAGAATTCTCTGTTACTAAAATATCGACTCTTAAGCAGTCTCGACAACAAGCTGTTCGGGTAGTGGTACACTCTCCATGCTTGCTTTGCAAGTAAAGCATGGTTGAATCTCTCAAGGTTCCAAAATCTCATACCACCATTTTCTTTGTCCAAGCATAGCTTCTCCCAGCTAATCCAGTGAATTTTCTTTTTAGCTTCCTCATGATTCCACCAAAAGTCACAAATCGCTGCCGACATCTTTTGACAAAGATCTTGGGTAAGCTTGAAGAAAGACATAGCGTAGATAGGTAATGATAAGGAAACCAATTTAATCAACACCTCTTTTCCACCCTGGGAAAGCATCTAGCATACCACTCATTCAGTTTTTTATTTAACATCTCCCTAATGTATTCTAAGAGTTGTTGTTTTGATCCGCTAAAGCACTCGGGAAGCCCCAAATACTTGTTCATGCTTCCATCATGTTGAATGCCAGTAAGAGCTTTAAGCTTAAGCCTCATCGACTCCTTCACTTTAGTTCCAAACGTTATAGCATATTTGTCAAAATTAATGACTTGTCCCGAGAACTTACCATAAACGTTCAAGCATCGAATCAACTCTCCACATTCCTCTTCAGTTGCTTGACAAGTAAACAAACTATCATCGGCGAAAGGAGATGATGAATCGAAGGCCCATCATCAGAGAACTGAATGCCATGAAGTTTTTGCTAACGCTCTGCTTTTTCTAGGAGATGAATTAAGGCCTCGGTACACATCACAAAGAGAAAAGACGAAAGAGGATCACCTTGCCTCAATCCTCTCTCCGGTTTAATGAAGCCATGAGATTGGCCATTAAGTAAAACCGAGTAAGTAACAGATTCCACATATTCCATGATCCAATGAATCCATCTCGAATTAAACCCCATAGAACCTAATAAGGTTCGAAGAAATCCCCATTCCACTCGATCATATGCTTTAGACACATCCGTTTTAAGAGCCATATAGTTCTTGGAGACATCAGAATGCTTACGAAGCCCATGAATTAACTCGTGAGCAATCATAATATTATAAAAAAATGAGTATATCTGAAAAAATGCAGACTGGGAAGGAGATATCATCTGCGATAGAAACGGCTGTACCCTCTTGACCAAAATTTTTGAAACAAATTTATACAATACCGTGCATAAGCTTATCGGTCTAAGCTCCTTCATCATGGTAGGATTATCCAACTTCGGGATAAGACAGATTTGAGTGTAGTTCCAGTCTATAGGCATTACCCCTGTTTCAAAAAATCCTCGCACCTCCTTTGTCACATGGTCCCTCAAAATATCCCAATATTTTTTAAAGAAGAACCCCGTCATGCAATCGTTTCCAGGAGCTTTTGCAGCATGTACTGAAAAAATAGCTTCCTTAATCTCCTTGTTAGACACCATCTTTGTCAAAACTCTATTCATGTGCACATTAACTCACGGCCTGAATTCCTCGAAAAATTCCTCCAGATTAGATGGTTTAGTCGAGGAAAATAGATTTCTGAAGTAAGCAACTGCGACTTCTGCTTTAGAACCCTCTGTTTTATGTTTAATGCCCCTGTCATCAATCAGCATATGTAGAGCATTCCGAATACGTGTGCTTTTCACTGAAGAGTGAAATTTTTTTGAATTCTTATCTCCCTCCTTAACCCATTTTTCTCGACTTTTCTATCTCCAGAATGTTTCGTCTTTCTTATGTTCGTGCACAATCTCCTTATTCAGAAAATCCATGTATCTACGATTAGGTGCTAGAAGTTGTTCTTCGTCCAATTCCTTCCGTAGTTTACTAATATGTTCCTGAGAAGAACCAAACACTTCCTTGCGCCATACACTAATTTTCCTTCTACACCTTGTAATTCTGTCCATGACTGAAGTATTCATAGGTGCAGCATAACTGAACCATTCATGTTCCATAACTGATCCGAATGAAGGATCTTTCGCACACCTCTTATCAAAGCGAAACTTCCCCCTCTTAACATCATCATCAGAAAATCCATGTATCTACGATTAGGTGCTAGAAGTTGTTCTTCGTCCAATTCCTTCCGTAGTTTACTAATATGTTCCTGAGAAGAACCAAACACTTCCTTGCGCCATACACTAATTTTCCTTCTACACCTTGTAATTTTGTCCATGACTGAAGTATTCATAGGTGCAGCATAACTGAACCATTCATGTTCCATAACTGATCCGAATGAAGGATCTTCCGCACACCTCTTATCAAAGCGAAACTTCCCCCTCTTAACATCATCATCTGCTAATAACCGAACCAAAATAGGTCTATGATTGGAGCCCAGTCTCTCAAAAAATAACTGATTAGCTCTAGGGAACTGATCAAACTAACAGCTATTCCCAAAGCATCTGTCACGCCGACATTGAACCCAGAAACCCCTCTCTGCCCCGTCCAAGTGAACTCGTATCCTTTCCTAGATAACTCATGCATATTACACGCTGAAATCATGTTCGAGAAACAACGAAAAGCAGCTACCCCTCTATCATTCCCTCCAATCGTCTCCGAGTTGTCCAACAAATCATTAAAATCCCCTATCATACTCCAACATTGCGTTCTCAGTACTCCAATTCTAGTCAGCCTTTCCCACACAATGTGACGAAGTCCTTGTACCGGATGTCCATAGATAAAAGTTATAAAGAACTTCATAGACCTAAACTTAACTTGAACATCAATACAGTTTTTGTTAGCCATCAAATTCGTGAAATCAAAGCATCCTTTTCAAAACAAAGCTAATCTACCACTGAGCCCCTCTGGCTCCACAGTAAACAAATTTCATAACCAAACCAAGACTGATAATCCTCTGCCACTGACCCATCCTCTGCCACTGATCCATCAAAAATAAGATATCCGAAAAATGCACACGGCGCATCTCTTTCAATCGTTGAATTATTTCAGGACGACTCATCCCTTGACAATTTCAGCTCATTATGCTCATTGGGACGTCGGCAGTTCCTCATTCGGAACCACCTTAGAGTGTGCGCACTTTGCGATTAGATGATTTTGGAGCTTCATCCCGAGCCTTACGTTTGGACGTGATTGAGTCTACATCTTCATTTAAATCCACCAACTCCATACCCTTATCCTTTTGCGACATACCACTACGCATGATCCTTTTCCAAGTACGCAGTGATTCTTTATTTTTTCCTGGAACCAAACCCCTGCTAGTTCCAACTTGATCTAACTTCACCAAGGAATTCTCATTCTGAATAGCCTCATTTTGATAGTCCATATCCACCAACCCAGTGTCATCAATGATCTTTATGCCTGTAATCCTAGCTTGATCATCGAGCTCTACTTCAATCTGAGACCCCATTTGATTGTTGTTACTAACAACTGTTTCAGAGCCTTCCACTTCTGCATCTCCTACTATTAGTAGCAGCTCTCGTTGTCCTTCGTGAGTTTTCTCCAGTTTAGAAACCTGCTTCTGAATTCTCAGTTCTCCTCTCCGAGTAATCAGGCACAAGCAAATACTGGCTCATCTCATGAAGCACCTCAGCATGGATTCGCGGCCTTCCTGTTAATGATTGATTTCCCATTTGGTTTTCCGATAGAACAACTAACAACGGATCAGAACCTCTATGTTCCTGAGGCACAACAACTTCACGTTCTAACCCCTTTCCCCGAAAGTTGTCTTGTGCATCAGCCTTGCTAATCTCACCGCTTGTTTGATGTGTAATAGCCATTGGTTTCTTGAAGTAAGGACATCTTGTATTCATATGTGTCATCCTCTGGCACAAATAACATCTTTTCTTGACATCCTCGAAGTTAAAAAAAATGTTAGCAGCAATCCCACACGGAAATTTCACTACTCGAGCTCGACGCATCAGTCTCGACACATCAAAGTGCACTAACGCTCAAACAAAATCCTTATTCTGATGTTTAGAGGTGTCAAAGTCAACCTTCTTAATTTCCCCAATGATTTTTCCCACCCATTTAACCGAAGCATCAGTGTGATAATTCACCGGTATGTTTCTAATTTGTATCCACACCATCAGGAACTGCAGATACTCCTCTGGAAATGGAGCAACTCACTTCTCAATGAGGAGATTCCATTCATTATACGATTGGACGGTTGCTTGAGATTATCACTCATATCTTCGCCATTCTCCACTTTCTGGGCATATCCAAAATGAAACTAGACATCTTTTGATTCTCTGGCTTCAATAGTCGACCCATGATGCTCATAGCATTCCTTTCTGTAGATTTAAACTCAGGTAAATTTGGCATGGAGACGGGAGAAACATCCCCATCGTCTACCAACTTCATTGCTTCTAAACCCATGTCCAAATGAGTAGACATAACTCTGTTTGCCTTTGAACGATGAAATTCCTCGCCAAAACACAATTAGGGTTTTTGAGCCGGCAAGGTTTGAATCTTAAAATAAGAACGCAAACAATATCTTCAACAAACCCTAACCAAATTTTCCAAAATATATCTCAAAAACACAATATTTTGTAGATTTCTATCAATCTTACTGTTATTTTGCATATCCTGTAATATGTTTTTAAATATCAAACCCTCTAAAGTTATGAGCCCAAAAGAAAGATTCTAAAAAAATATAAGTTTCAATTTTAAACCTTTTTGTGCATAGTGTTTAAAACACCTAAAAAAATTATACCGTTATCTATAAATAAAACAATATGGTAATTATACTATATACTTTATATTTTCTTCTTTCTAACCTTAGAAAAGCTTCTTACCATTTTGTTAAAATTGTAGTATTGGTGTTCTGTTTTCTGGATAATATTTCTTAGTAACATCCCCAGCAAGTGATGTTTCCTTGTCACAATTTGAACATCTAAAGAATCTACTCCCTCCGTTTCTTAATAAGTGTCGTTTTAGAGTTAAATTTTTGTTTCATTTTAAGTATCGTTTTGCTTTTTCAATGCAGATTTATTACCAAATTTCCAGTTTTATCCCTATTTTCAAGCTTATTAATAACAAAAACTAAAGAATAAAACATATTAAATAGGGGTAAAACGGAAAATTTAATGGTTTTCTTAATTTGTGTGAAATATGTCAAAACGACATTTTTTAATAAACAGATTCTTCCTCTGAATTCTGAATAATTTATAAAATTTTCTTTCCTCGCGCCTATCGAAAAGTGCTGGTAATTATAATATTAAAAAAGCATGTAATAAATTTATATGAAAACAATTGTAGGCCAAACTTCGTAGATTCGTGATTAATCATTGTGCCGTGAAAAAAACAATGAAAAGCAAGACATGGAATATCCTCAAGATTTCGTTCTGTTTGCTTCTTTTGCCACATGTTAACTTATTGTCGCTACTAATTTTTTTATAATACTTTTCTGAAATGTTATTGTTATCTAATAGTCCCAATACTAGTACATTAAAATATCTTAACCTATATCTGAAATATCTTAAGTAATTATATAACAAGATAAGACGGGTATAATTAGGAGCAATAAAATTAGTTGAGCTTAGTGGGAACTGAAAGAAATACTGAATAACTTGTAAGTCTGATATTCAGTCAGCTGCTTAATCAAACCAAATTAAAAACATTTTAATTTTTAGGTTTCCATAAAAAATTGCATACTAAATAGTTGTGAAGTAATTTAGTCAAATTCCATTATTAGGAATTACGCTAATGAATCAGCAAGTTATAATCCATATTAACAATATATATTTGGTCGTACGCCATCTTTTTTTTTTGAAAATTTTATGTAAATTACATACGAATATGAAAATATACAAAATAAGACAATCAGTGTAGTTTATAGGAAAAGACATATTCATGGAGTTTTCTCTCCTTCAGAGCTTTCTCTCTCTAGATATGAGCACAAATTTTTGAATCTACTGTGTGAACCGGTGTCCGGTGTGTGGGCAAGAATTCACATATAACCAAAAACTTGTCAAACTAATCTTTTAAAAGATCGTCGACTCTCTATTGTGAACCGCTCAGAAAGTATAAGTGAAAGACAAAGAACAAGATAGGAGAAGTGGGGTCGTTTTATTGATAACAAAGAGAATTCTCGAATATAAGTTGTTAAGGACTCAAACTATTCGAGGATTCCAAGATATGAAAGATAATCTAAGACCTACGACCTTAGATTCTATATATAATCTAACTAAACCGTCTTGGGGCTCAAGCTCTCTCGTCGGCTACCTTCCATTTTCTGAAGATATGCCTCTATTCCTCCCACGATACCGAACCAGGCTATTTGGCTAGTTATGAGTGTTTCTGGGGCCACAAGATTGTTGAGAAAATCTTGTGAGTCGTATGTGTTCTGATGATCACCTCGTTAAAAACCTTAGCAAGGAAAACCGCATTGAAAAAAACCTTACCAAGGGAAAAAGAGTGATCACGATGATCGTTCGATGAAATGTTCATCGTGGGTTTCTCGATGGAACTAAGTCATGTGTCTGGACCCACATGATGTGATGTTGCTAAGCGAGCTAAGTTGGCTCGCGGACTGGGATGTGAACAATTTTGCGGACCATACTTAATGCTTAGCTCGCGGATTGAAATGTGAGAAATGTCGCGGACCATTCTTGAGACTTAGCCCGCGAACGTTGAAGAGAGACTTGTCCCGCAGGCTATCCTTGAGACTTAGCCCGCGGATGATGCGGTGAGACTTGTCCTGCGGGCCATCCTTGAGACTAAGCATGCGGATGATGAAGAGAGACTTGTCCTGCATGCCATCCTCAGACTTAGCCCGCGGATAATGTGGTGAGTTTGTTCTGCGGGCCATAGTGGATGCGTAGCTCGCGGTCGTTGATGAGAGACTTGCTATGTGGGCCACAGTGAAGTTGTAGCCCGCGAGTGAAGATGCAGAGCTTGTCCCGCAGGCCACGGCAAGGGAATAGCACGCAGGCTACGACGTCGAACTTGCCCCGCAGGCCACAGTAAGGATGTAGCCAGCGGGCTGTGTCATCGAGCTTGTCTCGCGGGCCACGATAAGGATGTAGCCCGCGAGTTGTGTCGTCGAGCTTGTCCCGCGGGCCACGGTAAGAAAGTAGCCTGCGGTTGATGGTTATGTACTTGTCCCGCGGGTCATGGTTGAGACTTGGCCTGCGGGTGATTGTGTTGATGTCTTCGTTCGATCCTTTGCGGGTCAGTTTCATGTCCAGACGTTCAATTGATCATAAAGAGATCGAATTGGCTTGTCTAAGAATGCTCAGGACCCGCAATGGGACTTGGCTAGCACATTGCTTGGTGAAATCTATCGGGACCCACTGTCAGACTTAGCTAGCACATTGCTTGGTGAAGTCTGTCGGGATCCACTATGAGACTTAGCTAGTACATTGCTTGGTGAAGTCTGCTGGGACCCACTGTGAGACTTAGCTAGCACATTCCTTAGTGAAGTTTTGACTGGGACCTACCAACCAAATGTCCATAGAATAGGCTTGATGGTTCGTCGTGTGAGTTTATAAAATGTTTGACCCACGGAACAAGCCAAGGGACTTGTCCCGCGAGCCAAATGTCCTGCATGGCCCACGGGACAGTCCATGACCGTGGTCCGCAGGCCATGTCGATCATGTAGCCCACGGGACATTTGTGTGAGCTTGTCCATGGGCCACGTTCGTTACTTGGCTCGCGGGACAAGCCTAAGAGCTTTCTCCGCGGGCTAAGTTTGATTTGTGTCTTGTTATATGCATTGTTGATCGTGGGGCCCTCGGTGATCCATGCTTGATTATATCGTTACCAATCGATAGTCCATGATTGTAATGCTCGATGGTGTGGACATATGACCAGCTCGTGGGCCGTAGTAATGTTTTGTGGAAAACACTTAACCTTTAAATGTTATCAATCTTCGGGGGTGGAATCCGACCCCCACAGTTAGCCCCCCAAGTCTATATTGCTTTGTTAGCTATGCAGAGTTAGAGTATAGCTTGAAGATTGATGCATGGTAGTTGATCACATACCGTTGAGATGGCATGGTCGCTGATACATTCTTGAGAGCGAGATTGTCTCTTGATGGGTTGTTATCCTATAAATGGGCCACGCTGGCTTTGCATATGTGAACTGGAATGTTGCCCTTGGTAGAAACTTGCAGAAGTTGTCTTGTTCGGATGAATCGTTGAAAGTTCAAGCGTTTGTAGCGTTAAATATTCCCGAGCTTAGAAGCTTTATAGTGAATTGTTATAATAGTATTATGATCTGAAAGCACTATTCACCAATCTTATCCTCTTTCCTCACCATCCACTCATTCACTCTCTATTCTTTCTTCTTTCCATCCTTAGAGAAATTTAAGAATTTTAGAGATGACTGAAGTAGAAGATGGTATGTACCTTAGTGAATGGTTGGAGAGGAAGAAACGGGCCATGGTCGAAGATAAACATCGCGAGAGACGTCACATGAAGGATTTGGCCCGCGTGGGCCGCGACGGTGGCGTGAGGCGTGTGGACGCGATCTTCAAGGCCGCAGCCATGACGGGAGCTCGCATGCGGGCTACATAGCCCATGGGTCCCGGCCTGGCCTAGCTCGCAGGGAAGGAGACATCATTTAGTGCGCAGGCTTCGCTGATCGTGGGTCCCGGCCTGGCCAAGCTCGCGGGGAAAAAAGCACATGGTCATGCGCGGGCTTCGCCTACCGTGGGTCTCGACATGGCCAAGCTTGCGGGGAAGGAAGTGCACGGTCGTGTGCGGGCTTCGCTGACCATGGGTCTTGGCCTGGCCAAGCTCGTGGGGAAGGATGCGCACGGTCGTGCGCGGACTTCGCTGACCGTGGGTCCCGGCCAGGCCAAGCTCGCGGGTAAGAATGCGCACGGTCGTGTGCGACCCAAGGCGAAAGTCGTGCGGGCTACGTCAGATTAGTTGGTCCTGCGAGATTCATGTCTTTGTTCGGCGCGGGTCAAGCTTCAAGCGAGTCCCATCGTGGTGTGGCTTACGATGGGTCTAGGTTGGTTCATGATCAAGATAAGTCCTCTCCTAGGAACCATGCCTTAGTAGATAGTATGCTTAGAAAATGTTCCCTGGGTAGTGGTGGTTCCAAGCCTAAGAGACTTCTTCTTAGTGAAATATCGGATGATGATGCTTCCGAGTCACCGAGTTCTTCTAGTAGTAGTAATAGCAGTGATAGTATTGGTAGTAGTAGTAGTCGTAGTAGTGATAGTTTCGATGACCATGATGATTGTGGTGGTCGTGGGGTCCCTAATGGTGGATCAAGTGAATCCCGCGACCTATTGGAGGAAGTTAACGAAGCAAGCCACGATGGTGGGATTGAAGATGCAAGGCAAAGCGATGACTTGAGCCAAGGCCATAAAGCGGGTCATGGTAAGTGTGTGGAAGATGTGGGTCATGACATTGTCATCAAAGACGCGAGATATTGCATTAATGTTTGAAGTCGTGGGCCGCATGACTTGGCTGATGATCAATGTAGCATTTGATATTCCAAGATTAGGAATTCGTTGACCCTTGACAGTAGTAGTTACAGTGATACCACCTATATTGGAGATAATGTAAATCTTGACGACCGTGGGGTCCAACATGTTTTAATGCCATCGAGAGATCATGGCGTGGATGCTTTGATGAATCAGAGAGACGTCCGAGAGATCATATAGGATTGGATCATGTGGCCTTAGGCCTAGGAGAGTTTTCATGAGACATCGTGCATGTCAGCTAGACTGATCGTCGAGTTTGATGGCAAGTATCCTTCAGAGACTGTGCATGACAGCTCATGTGCAGTCTTTGGTTGTACTAGCAGGTAGCCTACAGGGTTCCATGTCGCTTGCTGCTCATGAGCGTTTGGTAAGATGGCCCCTTGAAGGGTGACGTATGAGAATGCTTTGATCAAATTGGATTGACAAGGTGGTGATCGATCAGGGTGTGTTAGAGTGGGATGACACGGGTCCCAAGTCCTGATATCTTTTGGCTTTGGCGTAGAGTATGACAACGCGTTATCATTGATGAGATCATTGATGATCGTATGGTGTTATGCTCGATAGATCGCACAAGGCATCGAAGATAGTAGTTGTGAGGTCCACGCGTGTTATTGAGGATCCTTTGTTGGCTTATATACCTATCCTTGGGAGGATGAGGTTGTTGCTTAGGAGCTGGTGGATGAGATAGCTGGGGTTTTGACCATGTTGTGCTCGTTGGACGCGAGTGTGTTTGTTGAGGGGTCAAGTTTGGTCGATGTTCCTGTCCTTACCGCTGATCCGGTGGAGGAGGATAAGTAAGTCGTTGGGGACCGCGTTGATCTAGTTGTTTTTCGTTTCAGACTTGGCATTTGTTTGCCATTTTGAACTTTGTGCTGGTTGAGTGTGAGAACTCGTTTTGTAGTGCATGAATGGCTTTACCCCATGTTTGGAACTTGATTTGCTGCAAGGCCCGTAGGCTGTTGAATGCTTTAAACTTGGTAGTTCGTTTTATGCATGATGTTTTGTCGTGATTCGTAGCATTAGTCTGTTGTCTTCGAGTGGTGATATGTTTTAATGAGTGGGTCCACCGATAGTAAGGTGGATGGCCCAACAAATGTTTGTTTAAGGGTCAATATCAATCTCATCTCCGAGCTTACATTGTCGTGCATGCTCTTAATGTGGTGGAGATTTTTCCCATGAGATGTATATAACCAGCATGATAGTTGCGTTTCGATGGGTCACTTAGGTGATTATAGCGATCAGGCTTTTTGTGGAGAAAGCTTAAACCAAATAATATCCCTCCATGTGATGATGCATCAAGGATGTGCCCATGGGATGTCGATGACCAGCGTTGAGTTGCTGGGTTTTCAAAGATAAATTATTTCTTTCACATCGTCACTCTATCTAGTGAGACTACTTCCAACAATAGATGTCGCGCGTTTTACCATAGTAATGGTTCATGACCCGGGTATATACATTGTTGTGGCCAGCAACCATGGGTGCGATTTTATACGCTTGAAGGTTTGGTAACCTTCGTTCGTGAGCTGTGACCGGATCGTTAGCTCAATGATGTTGTCGACAATGGTTTGGATTTTAAGAGCTCCCGTGTGGGCCCATGTCGATGCAGCTTGATCACCACGAATCAGTCCTGAAGGCTCGCTGCTCCCAGTCGGGAATAGGTTGGCAGCCTGACTCGAAACCACGTGATTGTAACAACATTTTTTGTAAGGCATCAATGATTTCTTGGGAGAACGGTGGTAGGACCCGAATACTCAAGTAAGAATGAAAGTAAGGCAGAGGGTTCCAACCTAAGTCTAGTCATTGCAAGTACTCACTAGAATGAATATGGTGTGTTATCTAGAACATGGTCGAAGATAGGCTTAGTGCTATTTGATTGTTTGTGTGGCTCACTGGATGTGTGCTAATGAAAGTTTTTGTAAGCCACAAAAATTGAGTGGGAGTAGATGAGTATATTATCCCACTCCCCCCCCCCTCTTTTTAGAGGAGGGGCCAACTGCACTCGTCGTGTGGACGAGCTGCCTACGTACCCAGGAAGGGGATCAAGTCGGCTCGTAGTTCAATTCCGCCGCTTAGGTGAGATTAACCATGGGGCCGATGTTGGATATCGATGTCGTGAGGCTCGGACGTGCTGGATGAGGTGGACTGTTCGTCCGTCCTCGGCTTCTTGGGCAGCACCTCGTCCTCATTGCTTCGTGTTGGCTTACGAGGCTTGTGTTCTGTCAGAAGGCAGAGTCGAGACTCTCTCTGGTTACCCCCACAAGGTTTTGGCCCCTGATGGAGTAGGGAACTTTACGCATGGGTAGTATGTCGAAGGGACGGCCCGCATCGAACTTAGCCATGGAGTTCCCAGGATGGCATTGTAGATAGTTGGATGGTCCGCACAGAGAATCTAACGATCTTTGTCACCCCACCTGCCTGGACTGCTTGGTTGATTGTGCTTATCGTCATGGTGGTTTCTCCTGAGAATCCAGTGAGCGGCTTTGGAGAAATGATGATGTGGGAAGGATCGACATTCTTGCGGCGTAGGGTTTCCCTGAAGATGACATCCATCGAGCTACTTATATCAATCAAGACTTTAGACATGTCAAAATCGTTCACCACCAATTTGATGACAAGAGGGTTATTGTGAGGTTGATCAATTCCTCTTGCATCCCTTTCGGAGAGAGAAATGGTGTATTTTGGATAGTTGGGCTCGCTGGACGTTGATGGTGTCGTGACTGCCTTGCGCTGGAAGGCCTTGATGGAGGAGACAGTATCCATGCAAAACTGCGAGCCGCCCATGATCATGTTGATCCTCTGACGTGGGCCCTCGTTTTGTTCATCTTCATCTGGTCGGTCCCACTCATTTTGTTCCTCCACTTGAGGTTGCTTGATGGATTGATCTTCATGCTTCTCTTGAAGAAAATCCTTGAGGTCAATTCCATTGCCAAGTTCACATGCAAGTAGTTTAGCGGTTGGCTGTGCACCTAGAGTCCTGCAGTTATGCGTTGAATGTTTGTGGGCCTGGTGAATTTTGCAGAATGCGCTTTCGTCGAAGCTGTATTGACTCCTTGGCCCGCCTTCAGAGCGTCCTCGTCTACCACTGAAGCCTCTGCCACCGCCTCTGCCAGTGTTCCTTGTTGTTGCTCGAGCAGTTGCATCTCTATCATCCACCAGGTTGTTGTAGGTTTCTGGTCGCTCATGGTGGATGTACTTGGATGACTGGGTCGGCTTCTTTGTGCTTGGTTGGGTGACAGATGATGGCTGAGTGTTGCGTGGGGTCCGCGCTGGTGCATGCATTTCCCGAAGGACTTGCATCTCTTCCTCGTTCAAGATGAAGGTGTTGGTGAGATGTAGGGCGTCATGGATGGTTGGCGGTTCGTGCGTGGCCAACTCCTTGCGAAATTCAGATTCATACCATAGTCCCTTCTTGAGGGCCCGCAGAGCTGCATGGTCGCTCATTCCTTCAATCTGTAAGATATGCTTCTTGAACTTTGTGATGAAAGAGCGGAGAGACTCTGTGGGTCCCTGCAAAATAGACCATAAATCAGCATTAGTAGTTTCTCGTCCCATGAAGATCGAATACTGCTTGAAGAACAAGGTTGTCAGCTCATGGAAGTTGTTGATGGGGTTTAGATGGTAGCCTGAAGAACCACTGCAGTGCGGGTCCCTTGAGGTTCTCGACGAACAGGAGGCATAGACCGGTATCTTCATGTCCTCTGGGGAACTCTGCTCGGTTTATAGCAATCGGAATTATGTTAGATGTTCCCTTGGATATTTGGTCCCATCATAGTATGGGATTTTGCTAGTCTTTCCAGGGTTAGAGATCCGGGCCCCAGTGATGTACGGTGTAAAGGGTGTGTTCTGAGACTCGGCCAGCACTCTGTCGATCTCTGGTGCTTGACGAGTTGCCTTGTGAATCTGGGTCTGCACCTCCTGGATTGTAACTTCAGTTTTCCGCATTGCTGCTCTGAGTTGAAGGATCTCAGCTTTGTTGATGATGAGCTGATCATCATCAGATAATTCCTAAACGTTGTCATCATCAGCGAACCGTCAATTGTTGAACGATTGTTGCCGTTGTGAAGCTCCTTGTTCGTAATTGTTGTGGTCCGCGTTCGTAATTGTTGCCATTGTGAAGCTCCTTGTCTGTCTCGTCGGTGAGATCGACGATTGTTTCAGGTCTTTGAAAGTTGGTGTTATGGATCCAAAAATTTCTTGAGTCGTTTATTTGGGATCGACAGGTGTAAGTTGCAGGAAGAACATTTGCATGGATTTTCGCGGTTGGGAGTGAGCGGCTAATTCTTCCAGAAGGGTGGAGATTACCTGGTTGAGTTTGTCTTGCTTGGCAGAGCGTTCAAGCAAATCCGTGAGCAAGGTATTAACCATGTTACGGTCAATTGGTCCTAAAGTTTTGGCGGTCGCGTCTGGCCCACTGTCTGATGGGGTCTCTTGAAGATCTTCCGCGTTGATGATGTTTTTGTTGCCATCGTTGACGAGTGGGGCCCTGACGGATCCGTAGGGATTGCGCTGTTGTGCCGCAGGGGTCACCAGGAGCCTTGGTTGTTGAGTTGTATCTTTAACTTGAACCATGTCTTTGGGTTAGAGCGATTCTTCATGTGGAGTAGTCGATGAGGTCCCCACAGTCGGCGCTAAATTGTGTGGGCAAGAATTCACATACAACCAAAAACTTTTCAAACGGATCTTTTAAAGGATCGTCGACTCTCTATTATGAACCGCTCAGAAGGTAAAAGTGAAAGACAAAGAACAAGATAGGAAAAGTGGGGTCGCTTTATTGATAGCAAGGAGAATTCTCGAATCCAAACTGTTAAGGACTTAAACTATTCGTGGATTCCAGGATATGAAAGATGATTTAAGACCTACAACCTTAGATCATATATATACTCTAACTAAACCGTCTTGGGGCCCAAGCTCTCACGTGGGCTACCTTACATTTTCTGAAGATATGCCTTCATTCCTCCAACAGTCTTCTGGACAGTTCCCTTTCCTCCGAGATACTCCGATGATTCTATTCTCAAACCTTCCTGCTTGACGGCGCTTGGAATAAACCTTAGGGATTTATCTTTATGGAAGATGGAAATGAGCCCACGATACCAAACTGGGTTATTTGGCTAGTTAGGAGTGTTTTTGGGCCCACGAGATTGGTGAGATAATCTTGTGAGTCGTATGTGTTCTGATGATCACCTCGTTAAAAACCCTAGCAAGGAAAACCGCATGGGAAAAACCTTACCAAGGGAAAAAGAGTGTGATCACGATGATCGTTAGATGAAATCTCGATGGAACTAAGTCATGTGCCTGGACCCACGGGATGCGATGTTGCTAGGCGAGCTAAGTTGGCTCGCAGACTGGGATGTGAACAATCTTGCGGGCCATACTTGATGCTTAGCTCGCGGATTGAAATGTGAGAAATGTCGCGGGCCATTCCTGAGACTTAGCCCGCGGACGTTGAAGAGAGTCCCGCGGGCCATCCTTGAGACTTAGCCTGTGGATGATGCGGTGAGACTTGTCCCGCGGGCCATCCTTGAGACTTAACCCGTGGATGATGTGGTGAGTTTGTCCAGCGGGCCACGGTGGATGCGTAGCTCAGGGTCGTTGATGAGAGACTTGCATTGTGGGCCACAGTAAAGTTGTAGCCCGCGGCAAGGATGTAGCCCCCAGGGCACGACGTCGAGCTTGCCCCACAGGCCACGGTAAGGATGTAGCCCGCGGGCTGTGTCGTCGAGCTTGTCCCGCAGGCCACGGTAAGAACGTAGCCCCTGGGTGATGGTTGTGGACTTGTCCCGCAGGCCATGGTTGAGACTTGGCCCGCGGGTGATTGTCTTGATGTCTTCGTTTGATCCTTTGCGGGTCTATTTCATGTACGGCCGTTCAATTGATCATAGAGAGATCGAATTGGCCTGTCTAAGAATGCTCGGGAGCCGCAATGGGACTTGGCTAGCACATTGCTTGGTGAAATCTGTCTGGACCCACTGTGAGACTTAGGTAGCTCATTGCTTGGTGAAGTCTGTCGGGATCCATTGTGAGACTTAGCTAGCACATTGTTTGGTGAAGTCTATCGGGACCCACTGTGAAACTTAGCTAGCACATTGCGTGGTGAAGTTTTGACCGGGACCCACCAACCAAATGTTCATAGAATAGGCTTGATGGTTCGTCGTGTGAGTTTATAGAAGGTTTGGCCCACAGAACAAGCCAAGGGACTTGTTCCGCGAGCCAAATGCCTTGCATGCCCCACGGGACAGTCCATGATCGTGGTCCGCGGATCATGTCGATTATGTAGCCCGCGGGATATTTATGTGAGCTTGTCCGCGGGCCACGTTCATTACTTGGCTCGCGGGACAAGCCTAAGAGCGTTCTCCGCGGGCCAAGGTTGATCCATGTCTTTTTATATGCATTGTTAATCGTGAAACCCTCAGTGATCCGTGCTTTATTATATCATTACCAGTTGATAGTCCATTACTGTAATGCTCGATGGTGTGGACATCTGACCAGCTCATGGGCCGTAGTAATGTTTTGTCGAAAACACTTAACCGTTAAATTCTATCAATCTTCAGGGTGGAATCCAACCTCCACATCTGGTGAGTTCTTCGCCGGCGCCGGTCCCTCCTTTACTTTATGTCGTTTAAGTTTTCTTTTCCGGCAAAAAGAGGTAGTAAAAGCTTTAGACGTGTCGAGATCCGGGGCCAAGGGAATTTCTGGAATGGTTTCTAAATGTTTTGGCCCTTATTGGCTCCGGATCTTCCCTCTCCGGTGTGGTATTAGATAGATGTAATTCCTAATCTTAGATCTAAAGCTTTTATTCTCTCAATTCAACCCTTATTTGCATGTTGAGATCTCCCTTCAATTCCAGTTCTTCGAGTAAAAGTGAGTTTTCCAGAGTCTAAAGCTTGTATCTCATCTCCTTATTTTACCTTCTGTACTATCTTGTTTTATATTATAATGCTTAAACCGGAAAAAAAAGTGTAGTCTATAGGGAAGTTTTCAAAAATATTTTTTTAATCTTTCAGATTAGTTATTATCTTTTGCTTTCCATCCTTAGTTTTAAAATAATTGTGAAGTGATTTTAGTTTAGTGCCGAATAGTAAATTTACTGAGACTGGACATTTTTAAATCTGGGGTTATGTTCCATTATTAGGAATTACACTAATAAATCGGTTAGTTATGATCTATTACAATATATATATATATATATATATATATATAATCGTAGGTTATTTTATTTTTCTTCTTAAAAAACTTTTATGTAAATTACATATAAAGACGGAAATGCACAAAATGAGACGATCAGTGTGGTCTATAGGGAAGTTTTCAAAAATATTCGTTAGTTCTTTCCGACTGATTATTATATTTTGCTCTCCGTCCTTAGTTTTTAAGATTAACTTCTTTTTTTTTCGCCTAAAAACTTTATTAAAACTTGGGTAAACAAACCCACGCACAGATGGTGAGCCCACCACCCTAGGTCCACCGTACCAGGACAAAGGAGAAATCAGAGCAATTCGCCAAGTTGAAAAGGTTGAACTGGAAGAGGCAGGACGCATCGAACCACGTACTAATCTTCTGACCGCGGACCACTCCAAACCCTCTTTTTACTGCTTTGTCGAACAAAGCAAAGCCACTGAGGATGTAAGCCGAACAACGGATCTTTATTAATTGAAGAC
>OVAP01000825.1:0-10948 GCA_900406295.1 Aurinia saxatilis
TAAAGGATGTTGCTGTCCTCTGTTTTTAATAATAAGTTTCATTCTTCCATTGTCCTCTGCTCTTCTTCTTCTTCTTCTTCCTGTTTTTCTCACAAGTCCAACATGACCAACGACTTTAAGAGACCAATAGATTTTGGAATCTGTCCTTTAAATATGTTACCAGAAAAATCAATGACTGTGAATGTATCTTGGATATTCTCAAACTCCGTGTTTATTCCTTTGCTTCTCATATAAATGGAAGGATAGTACCACTGTGGGGTCGGCGATAAAGCATGCCAATCTCCTGTGTACCCTGAGTACCCTGACCAGGTATAATTTTGAGTAATACTGGTAACCACTTGGTAAACTCCAATTCACAAAGTAATTTGGTGGCAAACTCCCAGAAAACTTGTTATTGGATATGTCAATAATCCGCAGTGCCGGAAATGCAGGAGGGTATTTAGGAGAAGACATGGAATCTGATTGATCCCAAAACAGGACTTTCAATGCCGGTAAAGCCTTCAGCCAGAATGGGAAGGTGTCCGTGATTCCATTCAGTGACGGAGGTAGAAAAATTTTCTACGGTGGTCACAAAACATAACTTAAAAAATATAATGTATAAATTAAAAATAAAGTCTACAGATGCCCTATACCGACCCACAATTTAAACTCTCTTCTATCACCATTTCATTTTACATTTTCAAAAAGTAATTTATCAATGTAACAAATCGAGAGAATTGCTTACTACATGATCATTCGATTGTGGTCTTCACAATCTCTACGGATGCGATAACAATCGGCAGAGTCAAAGCTAAATTAAAATCTTATATATTTTATCCGATTTAAAATCTCATATATTGCAGAGAATGTCAAAGATATCTCTTAGTTTTTACTATCACTTGAGTTGTATCTCTACAACTTCTTAAATAAGTAAACTTTTCAGTTTTTTTTTTATATTATCAATATCAATAAAAATATAAATATCAAATTGATGTTTCAGAAGGAGCTCTATAGAATTGTAATCTTTTGAATAAAACTTTTTTTTCTGTTTATTAGTTGATATTTAATGAGAGAATTTTTAAATGATTTCAATTTGGATTTTAATTTGAATATGAACTCAACTATATATAAAATCCAACTAAACAAAGAAGTAAACTTCTTAATTTAACCCCAAAAATTTTATTGCTGTTTGAGAGGATTAATTTTTTAATTTAAAGGGTGGTCAAATTTTTAATTTAAAATGTGGTCAAAACAAATTTCATTAAGAGATTAACACTAAATTTTTTTTTTTATGGTGGTCAAGTGACCACTCACTCACCTTAATGCCTCCGCCCCTGATTCTATTGTGCTCCACATTTAAAAACACTAGGTGTTTGGAATTTAAAAGCGACCTTGGAAGCTTCCCACTCATTTGATTGTGGCCGACATCAAGCATTACTAAGTTGCTTATGTCGGGAGTGTCCCAGTAAGGCTGTTGTTAAGGAGTTTCAACACTTCTACTCCCAGTGATACATTCACCAAGCATGGGCCGGGGAAATTGAACCACCAAAATTGTTGTTCGACAGATCAAGGAGTATAAGTCGAGTTACATTGCACGTTGTAAGAGATATGCTTCCACTGAAATTATTATTTGATGCAACCATAACCTGGATGGTGGGTGGAATAACAGGAAAATATACGTGGAAGGCATTTGCACTCAAATTTAACTGGGAAAGTGAAGAATTAAGGAGTACTTGTGGCGCACCTTCCAACATATCGAGGGAGTTGTGAGAGATATTCATATGCCACAAAGAAGGAATATTCCATAACCATTCAGGCACTTCTCCTTTTAGCTTGTTCTTGGAAATGTCTAACACATCCAAATTTTGTAAGTTTTGAATAAACATGGGGAACTCGGTGATGTTGCAACTCGACAAGATTAGACTAGTCAAAGTCGTCGAACTGGTATTAAGCATTGATATACTATTACCAGAAAGATCTAAAAACTCTAGAGACTTGAAGGGGCAAGAAATCAAAGTTGATTGTATAGGCTGTGTTCTGGGAAGATAGGTCGAGATGTGTAAGGTTGGCTAACTTTGAGATGGGCTCTAGGATTCGACAACTCAAACGGTTCTTGGCCATGTCTAGATGCACAAGTTTAGACGTCATAGAAGATGTCATATTTTCAAGAGGGTCTCTGAGATGGTTTTGGCGCAGATCAAGATGTGATAAGGAAGGCATGTTAAAAAGAGAAGAAGGAATGGTTTCAGAAAAATAATTATAGGAAAGGTCTACATGTGAAAGTTCGGTTAGATATTGTATGGAGGGGAAACGACCGGTTAGCTTGTTATTGGAGAGGTTTAGTTTTGTTAAGCGGCTAAGGTTAGTGATTGAGGAAGGAATTTCTCCGATAAAACCATTATCAAATAGATCTAGGGATGTCAAATTGGTGAATCTCCCAATTTCAGCGGGAATTGAGGAGTCAAATTGGTTGAAAGAGAGATCGAGGTACCTGAGGTGTTGGAATCTGAAGAGGTTGCTATTAGCCTGGATGGTGGCATGGATACCGGTCTCGTCATCAAACTGAACTCCACTATAGAAGTAATCATAATCATCATTTTTTTTTTGTCCATATTAGGATATATCTCCTTGAACCTATAGAAATAATGTTATTAAAAATATTAAGATTTGTGTATATTCTCTGTTATGGCTAAATAGGTAGGTTTCATATTCTAATATTTGTAGAAAATTTGTTGATAAGTTTAGACTTTGTATAAATATGCCAATTGGTTAATTAATAAAACTTGAGAAGATTTCTCCAAACTTGACATGGTATCAGAGCATTGGTCCTATTCTTTTGGGTCATGGTTTTATTATTTCCGACAATAGCCACATGCTTAAAAACTTTGTTCGATTATTGGCTTTTTGCCCGTTATGATTTTGATCTTATTTTTTATGTGATCAACTCTAATGTGATTATACTATCAATTAGATTTTAGTGATTATTATCATGATTTGATTTTACTCATAAAAAAAAAATGTGTTAGGTTTTGGGTTTGCTTAATCAAGTTTTACTTTTGATTATAAAAAAAAAACGTTTTCTTACATTATATTATTATTACAATTTTTCTTTTCATATACTTTATGATATCATCTTTATTATTACTATATTATTATTTTTTAAAAAAAAGTTTGCACCTTACGTAGTAGGTCTGGTTTTGATTATTATTTAAAAAAAAAAACATTTGGATGAACGTATCATGGTTTATAGTATTTTCTAAATTATTTTATTATTTAAAAAAAAAGAGAGTTAAAGTTGATGCTCTCTCTGTGAATTATGTCCTTTTGTCTCAGTGGAGCAAAGATATTTGCTCCTTACTATAACTACGTTGATGGCTTTGTGAAGACAGACAACTACATTGAGTCATGTCTTTTGTCAATTACTTTAACTTATAACGGGGAGGAAGTCCATTAAAGATTTGAAGATTTCAAGTTATTTGAAGCAGGAGGAGGAGGTCCCATTGAAGACGCAAACGATATACGGTATGATGGATCGTTATGACTTTTGGAAGAAATTTCATTTTTGAAGAATTAGTTGTCCAATCCCATACGTGTTTCACACGCATGAGCTTGCGGGAGGGTATTACGAGATCTAGGATCTCCGTGAACATATAGAAATAATGTTATTAGGAATATTAAGATTTATGTATATTCTCTCTTAGGACTAAATAGGTAGATTTCCTATTCTAATATTTGTAGAGAACTTGTTGATAAATTTAGACTTTGTATGAATACGCCAATTGATTAATGAATAAAACTTGAAAAAACCATTTACTACTTCTAAAATTTCTCCAAAGTTGACCGTCCAAAAGCTTACATTATGAAATATGTTCTCGCACTCGCATCTGCGGGATAAAATCTCATTTTTAAAAGCAAAAGGAATTTCAATCTGGTCAGGACGCGGAGGAACTGGGAAGCTGGTCACAAAGATGCAACAGAAGAAACAAGTGATGACGAACACGGTGGTAAAATGTGATTTCATCATCCGAAAGAAAGATATATGACAAAGATTTAGTTCTGCAGTCCAGTTCTTACAAACTATATATAATGATAATAGAGACTCAAGTCACACTCGATTAACTTTGGAAATGGGCAAGTCTTCCACTATCAATTGATTATATATATTATATGACCAAAACTGATACCGACCAAGGACACACCATGGGCCAATTATACCATATTGGAGTTCTTTTTGCTTTTAAATATTTGAACCATCGTTCACTGGTCAAATTATTTAATTTATACCAGTTATAACTTATAATCATGGACCATGGCTATGCTGTCGTTTCTATTGCTGTTCTGCGTTTTTTGTTAAAGACAAATGCTTGAAGGTTGTACCATGTTCATGCTCTTAGGGTATACCGATCAGTTCTGGTTTTCATTCTTCTTGCTTTACTTGGTTCTCGACTCAGTTCCAGCATCATTTTCTTTGGAGAATTAGTGTTTGAATCTCGGCTTACCTACTCAGCCTTATCCGTAGTGCTTTATACCACACCTCGCAGGCTCTTATCTTTTATCAATGTGTTGTAATCCCCTTATGAGATGTTAGTAGTTTCATTTTCGGTTTTAGTAATTGCTCCGTTAGTTTGTTGGTTAGTTGGATGTCAGTGTATTTCAAATGAACTCCCCGATCGTCGGACTATAAACTCTTGGGTCGCGGACTATGAACTATTTGTTAGATCAAAAGAGTTCATGATTTCAATATTACCAGACGACAAAAAAAGAAGATCATGGACCATGGCAAGGGTTAATCATATAATCTTGCACTATTTGCTATAGCATTTATTCCACAAAGACCCACACGGAAAGCTAGGACCTACCTACAATATTGGAGCGGTTTTGTTTCTCATTAAACGATGACTTTCGAGTAAAAACCGGATCCCAAACAAACCAAAAGAATCAATCCGAATCGGAATGGTAGTGAACCGAATTCGATCCGAAAGGAAAATAAACACCAATTGGTTCTCCAACCCCTTATTCAAAAAATATCTGAAACCCAAAAGAACTAACTTGAAACTCGAATGGGTATCCGTTCATTTGTGTACATCCCTTACGATCGTCATTCGCTTTATCGAATTCTCCGTTTCAAAATCATATGTGAGATTTTCATCTCATACGGCTCCTCCTTTATGTGCATAATGGAAATAATATATGAAAAATTTGATGTCATTATAATCTGAGTAGGGCTAATGTTTTTATACGAGATCGCTAACCAATCTTTTTTCAAAATATTTTTTTTATTAGCAAGTCGGTTCATACTAGATAAAAAAAAAGTTACAAGTTACAAACTACTTAAGCACAACAAAGAGTTAGCTTGATATAATATATATTTATGGAAATATATATATATGGACCAACTATAAGAATAAGCAATGTTTTAAAAATCCAACATAAGAGTGAATCAGATATGGCTTTGGGTCATAGTTCAATATGGTTCGACCCGTTGGACCTAATTTTTATTTATATATATATATATATATATATATATATTACTATATGTATACTGACAATTATTAAAAACAAAACTATAAATGTTGGAAAAAATATCACATTAGTAATTATTTTGTAACTTAATTTTAATACATAAATATAAAATATGTAATTCCATTTTGATATTTATATCAAATATATCCATGTATTTACTAGTACAATTATTTTATATGAAAAAATATATATGTGATTGTCAAATAGAAATACCAATAAACGCAGGTGTAGAACAATTATTTCAAAAATAATTTAAATGAATAGTTTTAGAAAAACATGAAAAAGATAAACCGTTTCAAAAGAATTATAAATTATTAGAATAAAAAGTATTCAAAGTGTTATGAATTTCCAAAACTTAGTTATTTATTAAGATATTTCAATCAAATCCGATTTTAGTACTAACCCAATCCAGTTGGTTTTAAAGGGTTTTACAGAATTTTTATTGGATTTTTTGGGTCAATGATTTTTTTGGATTTTTATAAAACTCAGACCATATATATGCCACTAGTTCACGGTTCAACCGGTCCGGTTTTCAAGACATTCTTAAATCATGCATGGTCCATTTTAAGAGTTAATATATATGGACCGAAAGTTTCAATTGAACAAAACCCTTGGCCCATCTCTTAAACCCACACGTGTGACTTCAGTCGGATCCTTATCGTATCAAATGATTCTCATCATCACTTGGTGGCAACCGTTTGATCGCAACCGTTCAAATCAACGACCTTCCTTCACTAGTATCATCTTTACCGGCTACAGCAGGTAAAATCACCTGATATTGCTGGACTCTTCCTCTTCTTTTAACCGGCGATTGCCAATCCTAGGTCTAACAGGTAACCGGTAATAAGCATCTCTTTCTCCTTCAGACATATCCCGTGTGATCGTTTCTTTTTTACTTTTGATTCTGCTTGTCCTAAGAGATCTTCTTCTTCAACTCTTCTCGATTATTCTGTTTACGGTAATGAAATTTAATGTATCATTTCTTTGTTTTTACAATCTGTTCGATTTTTTGTGTGTGGAATTAGTTTTCGAGCTTTGAATCTTATGGTGATCTCACTTTCTCTATTGTTTCGAAATTTTGTAGAATCTGATGAGTTCTACTCTTATGTTCTTTCGTTTTCTGCTTTCTGTTGTTTAGCTTAATCTGTTAAATTAGCTAAGGAGATTGATTAAGGTTTTTGGTTGTACAGTTGTTGCGATGAGGACAGCAAAAGGGAAAGATAAAGTTAAGAGCACAAAGGAAGCCTTGAAGCCAGTTGATGACAAGTTAATCCATATTTACTTCTCTTAAACTTATACTGTCTTAATCAGGAACTGTAACTGAAACAGTTAGTTAGTGGTCATCATGATTAGAGGTGTTGTTGACTTGGTGGCTTAGCATTGTCTGATGTATTTTGATACCAAATATAACTAAAAGAGTTGGTTTATGTTTGATTTACAGGAAGGTGGGAAAGAGGAAGGCGCCGGCTGAGAAGGCTAGCAAACGAGAGACTCGTAAAGAGAAGAGGGCTAAAAAGGACCCAAACAAACCGAAAAGAGCTCCTAGTGCCTTCTTTGTCTTTCTGTAAGTATATCGTGGATGCTTTCCTCCGTAGGACAACCCAGTTGTATTCCGTTGTAAAGTTACCGGTTACCGGTTTCTGGTTTCTTTGTTTCAGAGAAGATTTTAGGGAAACTTTCAAGAAAGAAAATCCAACTGTGAAGGCTGTCTCTGCTGTAAGCATTTCACAGATTCCTTGAAAATTTTAAGTCTTTATCGAATGAAATCCTCATTGTTCCGTTGTCCTTGTGAAGGTTGGAAAAGCTGGAGGGCAGAAATGGAAGTCAATGTCTCAAGCGGTAAGTATCTGTGTACCTTCCTTCTACGGTATTGCGATGGAAATAACTGCCTCCAGAACATTTTTGTTCGTAGAAATAGTTAGCTTCTAAGCCATTGTAGACAGTATGTTCTGCACAGTCATTTTTTTATTATACAAAGTTAACTTTTCCCTGCTTATTTTATCATACAACCACCTTCTGTTTGATCAGTTGCAAACATTTTTTTTTTTTTTTGTGACCGGAGAGCCTACTAACCAACTACACTAATCCGTGGTTGCATACCAGAAAGTAAAACACTGGTTACGTTATTAAGTTTTAAGTAATAGATTAGAGTCTTGGGGGCTCCAAAACTTTCTGTTGTGATAGTTAAAGGAGAAAGCTCCCTATGGTGACATTGACATGAGTTTTCCCCTTTTCCTTTTGAAGGAGAAAGCTCCCTATGAAGAGAAAGCTGCAAAGAGGAAAGCTGAATATGAAACGCTTATGGATACTTACAACAAAAGCATGGTAAGATTAAGCTCTATTTCACATATACAAACTTACATGGCAAACTTTGATTTCATTGCAATGGGGCCAGGAGGAAGGGAGTGACGAATCTGAAAAGTCGAGATCCGAGGTGAATGACCAAGATGAAGCTAGTGAGGAGGTAACATTTACACTAAACAATGTATAGATTCAATACACACTATATTATACGTGAACCATGGTCTGTCGTAGTAGTGACTTTTAGCTTTTTGAAGATACATGTTTTGCTTATTGTTTCGCTGCAGGAAGAACAACTAGAGAAGGGAGGGGCTGGTGATAAAGAAGAAGGAGATGAAGAAGAATATGATGAAAATGATGATGATGATGACGACGAGGAAGAAGACTAAACCGGAAAGAAACTAGAAATTGTATCTCGAGCATAACTGCAGTCCAGAAGCAGAAGTAAGTATTTTGTTGCTTGTGTGTTAAGAACTATATAGATCGAAATCGTGTGCTTTTTTTTCTTTTTTCTTAAGAAAGAGAGACAGTTCTTAGCGTTTTGGGAGGTTGTTTCAGCTTATCCTCCGCAAAACAAACAATGTACCAGTGTAAAACTCACCCTTCAAATGTATCTTTTGGTCTCTTGAGCCTCCTTGTTAATTTCCTACGGAACATTATATTTCATAATGAATTCCGGCGTAATTTTGCTGAATATACATATCATTTTCCAAACATGAACTAACAGTACAAGAAAAAATCTAGATAAAATTTCAGACTAGGCACTCTCTAGCAAAAAATGTTTCAGCGGCTCCAAAATTTGCATGCGAAATAATTGTAGTCCGAGAATTGGTTATGGAGCTTGGTCTTGATTCCGATTGTCATCGGTGATCTTTTGAAGCTGCTTCTCACTTGTGGCGATAAGGCGCTTGACCATGTCGAATGTTGTAAGCCTTATGCTGCACAATCGATATAGACGGCAATACTCAAGGTTCCCACTTAAAGAAACCTAAATAATCTAAAGATATGTACATTGTTGTGTTTTGCACATACAGATTGGTTACGATACTATCAACACTTGAAACTTATATAACCAAATTCTTTGCATAACAATGGTTTGAGCTTGGTTTTGTATCAGATAGATCTACACCGTAGTTAGCATATTAGCAGTCTTAAATAGATACATTGGGAATGCTAATGCTGTGTTTAAGAAGTCTAACCTGCTATTTGGTAGAGTTTTCAATGCATTAGGTAAAAAGCCGCGGTACAAGCCTATAATCCCATCACGGTCTATTATACCTGCAGATCAGATGCAAAAGTGACTCAGTTCAATACTTTAAGCCTTTTTTTCAGTACACAACATGTATTACGTAGCTAGAACCAATCAGACACGGATGATGATCTTGCTTTATTGCATTGCAATGATGAAATAGATTGATTTACCGGCAAATGCTTCTGGAATTGATTTGTAAGGAGTTCCTCTCATTTGCATTTGCCGTCTCACAGTGTCTAGAGGGTAACATGTGAGTGTTGCAATACCAGCTGAAAGAACAGCTGTGATGAGAGACGCTTGTGCCTTCTCTCTATACTCCTGTGGTAAAGATTTCTTCACCCTGTTGTCAGTTATGAAGCCAAACGATTATTTTTGCCCGGTTCAATTTTGTTCCCATGGAAAGAAAAGTTTAGCAGACTCACAGATCGAATATACAAAAGTTTACAGCAATATATGGAG
The DNA here is from genome assembly GCA_900406295.1 of Aurinia saxatilis. NCBI lineage: Eukaryota > Viridiplantae > Streptophyta > Magnoliopsida > Brassicales > Brassicaceae > Aurinia > Aurinia saxatilis. The sequence continues at coordinate 9,515 of OVAP01000825.1, forward strand.
CGATCCCAACTAGAGAAGGTCCTAGTCCGTAATAGAAAGATGCAATTCCTTCTTCACGGAGCATACTCAAAGCAACCTGCAAGAGTTTACATTACACAATATCTATCAATAAATGCATGAAGATGACCTTATCATGCATCCATTTATATAAAAATACCCGAGCCAAATGAGAACATGAGTACGAAGGATAAGAATTTGAGAGCTGAAATCAGGTATGATAAAAATGAAAAACCTTTTCACCTGAGACATTGTTCGGTAACCAGGTTCGACTGCCAACCTCAGTCTCAAAACATCAAGTGGGTATGTCATCTGCATAGGATGTGACATATATATATATATATATATCAATACATCTACCATAAGGATGTGAACGATATGATTGAACTATATTTGTAAGTAGGTTCTACATATAAATAGGCAATATCGACAATTTGTTAACCTTCTACGCCGACAAATGAAACCAATTTTAGCATACCGTAAAATGATGGAACCACAGTTACTTACCAAAGTAGACGTCATGCCAGCACAAGCACCTGCAGCAAGTCTTCCAATTACTGAGAGCTGATCATCTGTACCTTTGAACAATTTCTGAATACAAAATATGGAAGAAGTCACTGAATCTGAACAAGTAATATAGGTAAAGAGCTAAAAAGGTGATAAAAATCTTGCTTCAAGCTGAATGTCTTCAGTTTCAATACAAAGAACAAAACAAAAACTAATCCAATCAAGCAAATATTTCATCATCTGTGGGATATGCTCGTTTTCTAGGACAAGTAGCCACAAAATTTTCTGTCACTCTGTAATTTTTTTTTTTTTTGTAACAGGTGTCTCTGTAATGTTGTTCAAGTGTACACCCATCATTTTCATTTCTCTTTAATACAAAGGCAGATACCTAATAAGCAATTGATGAACACAAGACTCACCTTGTAACTCTCGTACGCCAAAAGCTGAACTGCACTGTAAGGTAACACTCTTATCACCTGACGTCACATGTTTCAAATCAGAAAATTCAATAACTCCAAGAGAAACCTCTCACTTGTGTACAAAACCACAATTCTTTAAAACAAACAATTTAGAGAAACCTGTGGCAAATTTCCCTTCCAGTAACCTTTCACTCCTTCTTTAGCTATCAAAGTGATTGCCTATCATTCATTTTCAAAAAAAAAATCTTGCATCAGTTAGAACATCAAAGACTTAAGGCCAACATAGCATGAAACATCGATGCGCAAACTACCTCGATAAATCCTATTGCCTTCTTTGCACTCTGATGTCCAATTCGTATACCATGTGTCTGCACATAAACCATTTTCAGATTAGAATCAAGAACAAACTAACGACATTTGTATACATCAATTGTAGCCATGACATTTCTTTATAATTAAATACATGATATACAATTTCGATTGATACCAAAGCAAAAAAAAAAAAAAAAAT
>OVAP01000825.1:10973-25278 GCA_900406295.1 Aurinia saxatilis
AAAAAAAAAAAAAAAAAATGACAAGGGAGAGGTCAAAAACCTGCATAAGAAGCTTGACACGGTCAAGGGGAGCAGTAACAGTTTTAGCGGCGGCTCCGGCAATAGCACCGGCGGCGAAAATAGCAGCATCTTTAGGGAAAAGAGCAAGTATAGCAAGAGGATTATTCAAAAGCTGAGCAGGAGTCGGAGCGAATTCCCTCTGCTCGCACTTCTCAACTAGGCTAATGCAAGCGAATCGACTACCGAAACCCACATCTCGGCGAGCGGAACTCGGCGGGGCACGGCGGCGAAAGTGTACCGTGGCGGATTTGGCGGAATTGAGGGAAGGGATACGGCGAAATGTAAGAATGGCTCTGTCTTCTTCCTCCATGGTTAGAGTTAAAGAAGAGTTTTGAGAGTTTAGAGGGAAGAGATAAGGCGAAAGGTTTTGTTTCAAAAACAACAAAAAAGGAAGACTTTGCTGTTCTGTCAAGTTTCGGGCATAAATATAATAGGGCTCAAGAGTTCTATTGGGCTTGTGGGCTTCTTCTAAGTTACTTTCAGAGTTGGGACTTTTTAGGGGAAATATTGCTGATAATCTTTTGGTTTCACATGAGCTTATGCACGACCTCAAGTCGAAGGACTGTGTGGAGAAATTTATAGCAATAAAGACTGATATCAGTAAAGTTTATGACATGGTGGAGTGAAGTTTTGTAGAACAATCATGTGACAGGTGGGATTTGATCATCGATAGATTCAGCGGATTATGGTTTGTATTAACAAAGCGATTCTTTATCACTTATACCTTTTTCTTCTCTGTGCTGAAATCAATTGCTCAACACAATACAGATAAATAAGCAGATACAAGTGAAAGTAAAGTGTTTTTTAGATGCAGTAGTTGTTGCTACAACAAGCGTGGACGTGTTCCAATAAGGTGTCGCAGACGAGTAAAGAAAAGTAAAAGTGCGTTAAATACATGAAAAAAGGTATGACGTGTTGGATAAGAAAAAAAAAGGTAATATTCACTTATGAGATAATGAATATTTTCTAAAGATCCTAGCCTTAGAAGGTTTTCATATCTCACAAATATAAAAGGGATAGTAGAAGGTGTTTTTCTAGGGTTATCCGTTTTATAAAAGTAAAAGTCTTGTGTAAGCTTTTACGTTAGAGAGAATTCTGATAACTCTGTACGGTCCAAGAGTTAGTGATTGAAAAAGAATCAGATAGTTCTTGAGAGGTTTAGATTTCACTGGTAGCAAACTAAGTAGAAGCTTAGGTGTTGTGTAATTCCGCTCAAAGGTTATTTGAGAAAGAAATCTATAAAATACATCATTGTGTATTTGAGGAAAATCTATGTGTCTCAGTTCCATTAAATTTTCAATTGGTGCCTCAACCTCTGAACCAAGTTGTTCTCTAACAACAGGTAAAGCACTTGAGGCAAGATGGAATCGGGAAAAGAGTATGTGGCTATTCACCGCACCTTTATGCTTACTCCGTTCAACTATGCTCAATGGAAGATCAAGATGATGCAGACACTTCGAGGGATTGATGAAGGATGCTAGAAGACAATCACCAAGGGCTGGACATCTCTAGTGTGCAAAGGAGAAGATGGTATTGGTGTTCCAAAAGATCCAGAACTATGGACTGATCTTGAGAATACTCTGTCAAAGTGGAAAGCTAAATCCCTTGGCATCATCATGACATCAGTAAGTGATGAACAGTTCAAGTCTCTCCAGAGGTGTACTTCAGCAAAACAAGCTTGGGATAAGCTACAAAAACAGCATGAAGGTACAACTAATGTGAAGAGGTCTAGAATTGACATGATTATTAACAACTTTGAGAATCTAAAGATGGGAGAGGATGAAACCATTGGAGAATTTTCTGCTAAACTAAGCGGCCTTGCTAGTGTTGGACAAAGCTTAAGAAAGAGCTTCAGAGACAAAAAAAAACTTGTGAAAACGCTTTTGAGGAGTCTTCCTCCAAAATTTAAGACTAAGAAACTGCAATGGAGACAACTTTAGACACAAATACCTTGGACTTCGATGACTGTGTTGGTCATCTTTAAGCTTATGAGTTGGATCTTGTGAACAAGAAAGGTGAATCATCTAAGGGAGTAACTCTTGTAGCCTCGGATGAAAAGCGTGAAAATAAGGCTACAAGGGACGATTTGAGTCTTATGGTGAAAGATTTTGGGAAAACTGTGAGACATATGGGCAGAGAGAACCGAAGAAGCTATGGAAGAAACAATCAAGATATTGCCAAAATACCACAAGAAAACCCTCAGTGAAATGCCATGAATGTCAAGGCTACGGTCACTACAAGTCTGATTGTCCTACTGCCAATAAAAGGAAAATCAAATGCAAAGATTGTAAAGGTGTTGGACATTCCAAATCAAAATGTGTGAACTTGATTCCAAGAAGGGGCAAATATAATACTATAATGAGTGAAAGTGAATCAAGCTCTGATGGTGAAGATGCACGTGACATGGATGGCTACTGTGCATTCATGGTGGCTATTAAAGAGGAGCTACCTGAGAGTAAATCAGAGAACGAAAAGGAAGAGAAATCTTCATTCCGTGAAAAAGAAGTGGAAGCACCTAATGAATGTACCTCGGATAGTGAGTCAGATGGTGAAGATTTTGATCTGAGAGCTGAGTTCAAGAAGTTGTATCTCACTGTTATCACGCTTGGAGAAGAGAAAGTGTCTCTAACTGAAGAGAAGTTTAAGCTCAAGGATATGAACTCACTTCTCAAAACTGCTCTTGCTAAAGAGGAAGAACTTAGAAGAACTGTTGAACATGAATTAAGTGAAACCAGAAAAAGAGTAAGGATATTGAATACTGGCACCAAGGATTTGGACAAAATTCTAGCATGTGGGAATTCTGACAACAGCCATTACGGGTTGGGATTTATGGGAGAGACTAAGACTTCCAAGATAAAGTTTGTTCCTGGAACACCTTCAAATGTTGTTCTAACACAAAAACCTGCAGTTTCATATGGATTTCGAGACTCAAGAGGATGTTATTATTGTGGACGTCTTGGTCATATCAAGAGGCATTGTTTGAAGTTTTACAATAAAGTTCAGAAGATATTGAGGCTTGGTAAGTACTTTTCCAACAAGAAGAAACCATGGCTTATGTGGATGAACAAAGCTGATCTTTATCCAACTCGAAGTGAGAAGTGTCATGTTGCATACACATCCTCTGATGCATCAGATGATAGTTCCTGGTACTTTGATAGTGGAGCATCTAGGCATATGACTGGGAATCAGGAAGCTCTCGGTAACTATGAAGCTGTTAAAGAAACAAAGGTCACTTTTGGTGGAGGCGAACACGAAAGGATCAAGGGAAAAGGTGAGCTTGATAGAGCCGATGTACCTGAGCTCATGAATGTCTACTATGTGCAGGGCCTAAAAGCAAACTAAGTGTAAGCCAATTGTGTGATGAAGGATTAACCGTGGCTTTTAACAAGGTGAAGTGTTGGGCTATAAACGAGCATAATGAAGTGGTTATATCGGGATTAAGGACACGAAACAGTTGCTACATGTGGGATCAACGTAATAGTCATGGACGTGTCATGAGAATTCCAGAGTTAAAGCATGCTAACAAGGGTGTGAGTGAAGCATGACATCAGGAGAATCAAATCAAGGTGCTGCATAAGTATGCATAAAACTTGCTGGAACGATCTAGTCTTTGTTCCAACAAACCGTCCAGAACTCAAGTGAGCACAACTATAAATTTGTCAAAGGATTTGTATAGAGATTTTGGTGATATCTCATGATATTGACTGGGTATGTTTCAAAATGGTCATACAGCTGATTGCACTCTCCTTGGTAGCTGTTATACTCAACTCATGTTGATGAGACAAATGGCATCTTACTATGGTATGACTTCTGAAACTTTACTCTTTAAATGTGAAAGTGCAATAAACATACAGAGAACCTTGTGCATCATTCTAGACTTAAGCATATTGATATTTTCCATCAATTTATAAGAAAACTAGTTGGGTACAAGCAAGTGGTGATTGAACATGTATCCAATGAGTGTCAACTTGCTGATATTTTCATGAAGCCCTTGGACTTAAACATTTTGCTCCCCCTTAATAGAAACGGGTTTTTGCTGATATTTGTTGAGTGGTTGTGTTGAGACAGGTATCTGGAGTACAATGCTTAAGTCAAATCTTCCAAAACCTGTTTCTATTAAGGGGGAGCAAAATGTTTTCAAACTTCTGAAGCATAAACATTCAATCTGAAAAACAACTACCCTCCATGGTTATGAGTTTGGATCAGTAAAGAGTGTGACCAATTGCTTGTAAAGGTAATGGATCTATGTGACATGATTTGTGCACAGGAAGAGATAGTGTGTAGAAAGGAGCCGTAAGAAACACACAATTTCATAAGATGAAGCAGAGCTTATCTCGGTTATCTCAGTCTCAAGAACTGAAAGGAAAACTTTTAAGTCAAGAAACAATATTATGAAGATGCTCAAGAAACAAAAATCAAGCATCAAAGCAAAGCATGAAAAGTTAAAATTCAAGACATCAACGTGCTCAAGAATAAAAGAGCCTCAAGGAAACATCATTGCCTTGTCTCTCAAGAGAATCGGTGTGGTACTGTCATGCATATAATGAGAAGATGCACCTTTAAGGCCCTAGGCAACTTGTCTCAAATGCAAGTTATGTGTACCAGCCCTGATTGTAACAACCTCTGCACTCTTTACACTCTGGTCACATTCCTCACGCTAGTGGGGACTTGTTCATTCCATAGGTATGTCGGGTGTAGCTAGTCAGATTGAATCAACGAGTATGAGAATTCTGCTTGTTGACACAGAAAGATGGTCGTTCTAACAGCCCCTCCAAAGTTGACTGAGTATTGTGCTTTGGATGTTAGTCTCATACAGCTGCTTGCTGGGGGAAGAGTGCTTAACTTACATTTATCAATCATCTCCCAAGGGTTTCCAAAGAAATTTTGAGTTGATCTCGCAGGTACTCATGTTCATAAATCCCATTGGTTTTATCGATCTCTTGAGTTTGTTATGGTTATTCAAATATAATTGTTTCAGAAATTGATTTGAACTGCTATGTGGTTAATCTTGAATAAAGTCTGGTCTGCATTTACACCGAATCATTTTGGAATTGTTTGGATTGTCATGTTATTCAAAACAACAATTTGTACTTATGGTTTGTTTGAGTGTTTAAAGATCTCAAGAACTAAGGAATTGAAGTTAATATGAGAAGAAGTCTCAGCTGCTCACACTTCTGCATGCCTACCTCATCACTGTAAAGAAGAAATTCTTCAAGCTTTTGCATCCTCCTTCTCGATGAAGTTCATCACTTTCCAGGTAAGTTTGTCTACCAAGCAGGGGAGTATATGATGATATGGTGAGTTTAAGTTTGTTTAAAATTGAGGGGGAGAAAACGGAAAGCAATAATAGTGTGTCTAGAATTGAGGGAGAGAAAATGAAAAGTCATAACAGTGTGTATAGACTTGAGGGGGAGAAAATTGTCTAGAATTGAGGTTTAAGTTTAGCTAGAATACGCAGTTGGGTAAAATTCAAACACAGTTCTATGTGTATTGCTTAGTGGTTGTTATAGTTAATGACTATGTGAGATGAGTATGGCAACTTTCAGTTTCAATTGGCATTTGGTCTTCATATTGGTTATGTTGACTTTCGATAATAATGTGCACTTGTTTCTGGAGTGGTTGTTTTTTTTTAGATCAATTTGCAGGAATGCTTAGATTGACAAATTCAATTAAAAAGGGGGAGAATGAAAGTGAAGTGTTTCTGAGGTGCAGTAGTTGTTGCTGGAACAAGCGTGGATGTGTTCCAACAAGGTGTCGCAGACGAGTAAAGAAAAGGAAAAGTGCAGTTTGTGTTAAATACATGAAGAAAGGCATGACGTGCTAGATAAGAAAAAAGGCAATATTCACTTATGAGATAATGAATATTTCCTAAAGATCCTAGCCTTAGAAGGTTTCTATATCCCATGAATATAAAAGGGATAGTATGAGGTGTTTTCTAGGGTTAGCCGTTTTAGAAAAGTAAAAGCCTTGTGTAAGTTTTTACGTTGGAGAGAGTTCTGATAACTCTGTACGGTCCAAGAGCTAGTAATTGAAAAAGAATCAGCTAGTTCTTGAGAGATTTGGATTTCACTGGTAGCAAACTAAGTAGAAGTTTAGGTGTTGTGTAATTCCGCTCAAAGGTTTCTTGAGAAAGAAATCTACAAGAAAAGCAAATACATCGTTGTGTATTTGAGGAAAATTTTTGTGTCTCGGTTCCATTACTTTTTCAACAAGGAATGAAATTAGCTCGTCATTGTCCATGATTTACCCACTTGTTATTTGCTGACGATTCATTATTCTTTTATAGAACTACACTGACGAATTGTTATAAGATAGCAAATATCATATTAGATGAGGAAATGATGTTTGGTCCAACTGTAAACTATCAGAAAACGTCGATCCCTTTTGGGACTCGAATACCAGAATCACAACAACAAAGAATACAATCCAGTTTAGGAATTACTAATACTGGGGGGGGGGGGGGGTNTGGGTCTTCCGGAACAACTCGGTACGAAGAAAACTGAATGATTTGCATATTTACCAAAGAAGATACGACAACCGCTTGCATTTGGTATAATCAATTTCTCCCGCTTACTAGGAAAGAAGTTTTCTTCAACTCAGTGGCACTAGCTAAGCCCGTCTACTCGATGAATTGTTTTCTCAAACCACAATAGTCTACTATCAGAATTTGGTGAAGGATAATGGCCGTCATAAAATTTTATGGATGTCTTCGAGATGATTAGCTATACTAAAAAAATGAGGTTTGGGATTCAGGGATATACACAATTTTAATTTAGTTTTACTATCAAAGCAAGCATGGAGGATTGTTATCAACCCAAATATTACAGTTTGATTCACCTGAAGGAGGAAAGCTCCATGACACATACACACTTATCAAGCCTTCTAAGCTTAATTCTTCATTATTGTCAACCCTTTTCTTAAGAGTCCCACATATCAATTACTTAAACAGGTTCCTAGCCATAAGTTATAGTCATATACTTATCTTGTTCTTCGAATAACAATCATATTTATACTAATCTACATATTTGGAGTTTGTTGGAACATCATTACATTCGAATTGAAATTCTCTAATATTTACAAATCTGTTTTACAACATAATTTTTTTCAAGAACATGTGGTGTCCTGACAAAAACAACTTATATCATATACATTGTAAATGGATAATTATCTATATTATTTCTTCGTTGTTAAGTAAGTCCTAAGTCGGTGGACTTTCCTAGATTTTTTTTTTTATATAAAACTTCCCCAGACTTTCCCTCTATACAAAAGGGGGTGTTGTAACAAGTTAATTGTGAAAATGAGTACATCGCATAAGAACGCTTTCTTTCTCTTTTGTTCTATACGCCACCTTCACTTCCACCCCATCCACATAAATGACTAGTCTGTAGTATAACATATAGAGCATCTAAACTCTATATTAATAAGTTTTATATATACTAAAATACTGATCGTCTCTTAATCTATATCAAAAAGGTGTGATTTAAATTATGTTGCTAAATCAGACATATTTATACTTATGGAGTGATAGGCTTTTCCTTCTTCGAAATGATCTCATAATGGTAGGCTATGCCTCCTAGATCATATAGAAGACTTTGTCTTATAAATTATATGGAAGGCTAGGTCTTCTTAGAGTATGGTAGGCTCTGCCTCCTTACTTATGGAGTGGAAGGTTTTGTCTCCTCCTTATTCTATGGAAGGTTCTGCCCCCTGAGATCCTAGAAATATTTTTATTATGTAATATTGTATCATGCTCTAATTGTTTACATAGTTTTCATAATGGTTTTTGAAAAGGATCTTTATTGTAAGAGATTTATTATTGAAAAATAATTTCATCGCATGTAGTGTGATTATGTCAACTTTAAGTTTGAAATTCCCGCCCCCAATATCACTGGAAATAATTATATGAAATGTGTTTTAGATGCAAAGATGCATTTAAAATGAAATGGGCTTTTTAATGTCATTGATAGGTAAAAACGACATCGGAAGAGATAAAGGTTAAAACTATAATAATTTTGCGCCACCACCTCAATGATGGTTTATAAAATGAAAATCACGAGAGACGATCCATGATCACTTAAAGATACGTTTGATCACAAAGTGATCTTACCAATATTGAGACACGGTTGGTTGAATCTCTGATTTCAGAATTACAAAAGTGTTAGTGAGTATAATTCCGATTTGTTCGGAACAATTTACGGGATGGTGTTGTGGAGAGAGTGTAAGGGGTTATGCTATGATTGAGAAAACATTCCAAATATTTCATCCTGGAAATGTAATGCTGCTAGAGCAATATTGCGCACAAGGTTTGACTCGATACTCGGGATGGTGTATATACTCCTTGTGGCAGAAAAATAATCAACTCGTGATGTTAAACCATCAATCCCGTCCAAGTAATTCGGCTCTATTCCTAGAAGATAATGTGGTAATGTATATTGCAAATAATTTGAAAGGACATGATGCATACACGGTAAAGACCGTCGTCGTGGTGGACAAGGACGTGAAAAAAATTCTAATTAAATAATTTCAATGCTGGGGAAAACAATGAAGTTGGCTGAGTTGTGAAAAAGGCAAATGAGAATACTTGTTATAGATGTGACATGAAATGATAAACGGTACATAGATGTTGTACGCTATAATATATAGCCAATCTATACCAAGAAACACTTAAGGCAAAAGGAAAGGATGTTAAATCCAATTTCATTTCAGATAATATGAACCATTATTTAGAGGCCTAAGTGATAGTACTCATCTCGATGTCGTAGACCTCCTTGTTGATCTAGTAAAATCAAAAGGAAAGAGACCTAGGTCGATATGTCATGATAAGTTTAAGAAGGAAATTGAATATCTTTGCATTGCGTCGGAGTGGAAACACACATTGGAAGAGTTACCAATGATGTCCTCCGGGTTATCTTGCAAAAAAAAAAAAAAAAAATGACTGAGTACTATGTTACAATAAATGAGAGGTTTACTAGTACATTTAAAGTCTGTCATGAAAGGGTAGGACATCCAGGATCAATTATGATATGGAAAATTGTACAATATAAAAATGAGCACCCGTTGAAAAATGAGAAGATTTTTCAATTGGGAGAGTTTTCATATAAACATGTTCTCAAGAAAACCCATAATAAGACCGTCTCCAACTAAAGTTGGGAATGAATCTTCTGTATTTCTAGAAAGAATACATGGTGATAAATGTGGACAAATTCACTCACCATGCGGGCCATTTAAATATTTCATGGTAATGATTGACGCATCTAGTAGATGGTCACATGTATGTCCTTTTACCATAAGAAACACGGCTTTCGTAAGATGCATAACTCAAATAATCAAATTAAAAGTACGGTTATCCGATTATGCCGTAAATAAACTTTAATGAATATTGTATGTCAATGGAGGACATATGTTGAACATCAAGAGCCCATATGCTTACATGACCATCAATTGAAATATTTATTGTATGTCAATGGGGACCGAACTTGATTATTAATAGCCCCATATGTTTAAATAAAAATGGCATGCCTGAGAAATTTGATAAAATGGTTGCAGTTGTTTGCAAGGCCATCAATATTGAGAACAAAATTAAAGCATGGGAGGCCGATGGGCTCAAAGATAAGAATTCTCACAAGAAAGAAATAGTTGATGAATGAGGTTTCATGAAGTGATTAAGATATATGGATCCTCGTATAAATAATTCAGGAAAAAAAAACCCATATTCAAGCTAAAAATACTCGAACAAGAATATCCCTAAAGGATAATATTAGTAAGTTTATGGCACGCAAGAGACGTGATAGACTATTTTGGTTCCAATATTAAAATCCTCAAAAATAAAAGGAGCATATATATAAAGAGGATCAGTCTCAAAAGAAGTCCCGCTGACATGGTTAATAAGAAAATCAGGTTCCTGAATGTATTTAGTGATAATGGTAAAAAGATCTTGATTAACATGTCATTACGGGAGAAAGATGGAACCAAATATTAAAGTAATTGTCAACAAAATAAACGATACAAAACGCGCATTATATTTAATATAAGTGAAAGTGAGGATCAAGAAGCTGCCTCTGAAGATCAGAGTAGAAAGAAAGTATTGGCCAATAGAAAGATGGAGGCAAACAAAACACGCCTGAAGGACGAGAAAATTTTGTGAAATAGTAATCTAAAAAATGAAAAGGATCTGTCTATGATAAGAAAAGAAAAACAAAGGACAAATGATTTGAATTGCACTCAACATAATCGCCGAAGGATTAATGATATCAAAATTGAGTTTCCAAAAAATTTATCGAAAGAAATAGGTGGAGAAAGATGAAAAGGTTCATGGAGAACCTCATAATGAACAATTTCTAGAGGACATTTGTGAAAAGGTTATAGATGAACCCATTGGAGAGAAGCGTCCAAAAAACGTTAAGAATACGAAAAATACGAGATATTCATTAGCTACTCCCAAAATGGGAAATTATGGTGTAAATATGAAATATATGATAATTATGAGATTTGTTTTTCCTATAAAAAAGAAATGGATCATGAAGATGATAAAGACCCAAAATGTGTAACAAAATGCCAACAAAGACATGACTGGATATGGAAGGGATACATGAGAAATTAATTAATCTCCTTTAAGAGGAGAAACTTTTTGGGCCCACTATCGTTACACCTGATGATGTAATTTCAGTTGGATGTAAATGGATTTTTGTGAGATAATGAAATGAGAAGAATGAAGTCACACGATATAAAGCAAGACTTGTGGCACAATGGTTATCTCAAAGACTAAGAACTGATTAAGAAGAAACATATTTCCCGGTAATGGATGCAATCACATTTAGGTACTTGATGAATTTAATGGATGTTTTTACTACATACTTATATGGATCGCTTGATAGCGACATATATATATATATATATATATATATATATATATATATATATATATATCNGAAGATCAAAAGGATCTAATGAAGTATGTTCTGTCAAGTTACAACGAACACTTTACAGATTGAAACAATTTGGGCGCATGTAGTATAATCGCTTAAGTGAATACTTGTTGAGAGGCTATACCAACAACCCGATATGCCCTTATGTATTTATGAAGAGATCTGCGAGATTATTGTTATCTATATTAATTAATGACCTTAACATGGTTGGAACTCAAAATGATATTGACAATGCGGGAACTCATATGAAAGAGGAGTTTGAAATGAAGAACATTGGGAAGACAAATTTTTTGTTTTGGGCTTTAAATAGAATATTTCCAAGATGAAATATTTATGCATAAGTCAAATTATACTAAAAGAGTATTAAAACGCATAATCCTTTAAGTTGTCAAATGGTTAATAGATCTATTAATGTTGAAAGTGACTCATTTCGAACTTATGAAGGTAAGGAAGAAATAATTCAGAAATACCTTATATGAATGCTATAGATACATTAATGTATTTAACGAATTGTATTAGGACATATATAGCTTTTTCTACTAACTTGCTTGCAACACACAATTCAGCTCTTACGCATAGACACTGGAATGGAATATAACAAACCTTCCGTTATCTATAAGGTATGATTGGGATTATATTATGTTACAAGCTTGAAAGTGGGTCTAGTTGGTTTGCAGATGCAAGATATATATGATCTGCATAAAGGCCAACCATAAATTGAATATGTTATGGACTTTATCAGTGACTCAACACATGCAAGGAGAAAGCAAAATAGTCACAAAAAGAAGCCAGTGAAAGAATTCAAACTTGATACTTTATGATTCAAAAGGATGGTGTATATGATAAAAGGGCATCTCCTGAAGATTATGCTTCCAAGGGGAAAAGTATGATGATGAGCGTTACTGCACTCTTTTTTTTCTTTTCATGGTTTTTGTTCCATTGGATTCTCCCATGATAAGGCTTTTAACAAGGTAGTAAAGAATATGCAAAAAATAGACATTCAGAAGATCGATGAAATGGAGATTATAGTCATTTAGGAGGAGACAGAACAAAGCACATTCCTTCGAGATTTTTCTCATACATTCAAGGGCTTGAGAAGAATAAGGTGATCAATGTCGAATAAATTCGATCAAGCGATAATGCAGTCAACCCATTTACAAAGGTGCTTGTTACCACACCGTTCAAGAAGCATATTCAAAATATCAGAATGCGTAAGTTATTATACCTATGAACAAGATCATATTAATTGTCTTCAGGGGAAGACTAGACTATTTTTTCTTATTATGATTTTTATTCTAAATGGAGTTTTTCCATAATAATATATTTAACGAGATAGTTCATAATTCGGTAATGGATAATTAAGGAGAAATATTGTAAATGGATAATTATCCATATCATTTTTTTTTTGTTAAGTAAGTCCTAAGACGGTGGACTTCCCCTCTATATAAAGGGGGTGTTGTAACAAGTTAATTATGAAAATGAATACATCACATAAGAATTCTTTCTTTCTCATTTGTTCTATACGCCACCTTCACTTCCACCCAATCCACATATATAAGCACTCCATATAACATGTAGTGCATTTAAACTCTATATACATAAGACTTTATATATACTAAATTATAACAATATATTTGTTTTTTAATAACCAGTAATAATCAGTTTTTCCTGTTAAGTACAACCATTTCTAAGAAAATACAAGAAGATTTTAGGGAAAATAGCTTTAAAAACCTCACTTTAAAAATTTGTTCATTTAATACCCAAATTTTGTTTGATTTCGTTTTAATCATCAAAAACACAAAGAGTCTTAAAATAAATAACACACTTCTTAAAAAATATTCATTTAAAACTCCATGAAGATTTTTCTTTATTTCAAATAATTGATTTAACATTTTACTACGGTTAACAAATTATGGAAGACTATTTCAAAGCGATAAAGTTGGAAAAATAATCAATTTTTTGTTAGCACAAGTCAAACCGATTATACCTTAGAGGAACCACAAAATTTAACAAAATATTATTGAACGTCATAAGTGTCATTCTAATCTCTTGATTCAATTTGGTCATTGAAAAGGGGGACAAAATAAGCAAACTCTTGACATAACAAATATGAGGGAAATCTTAATTCGATTTGGCAATTTGGGAGAGTGATCGTGAAATCTAAAATTGAAAGAAGAACTAAATCCAAAGGCATTACAGATATCCACAACGACAAAGCGTAGATACAACGGAAAATCATAGGATGATTTTAAGGTAAAAGTAAGGGATAATGCAGAAGGAGCTCGTGGATAAGAAAATATGTGATTTTGAGGGAAATGTAGTCGTCATTGTCAGAGAAGAATGAGTTTAATACAAATTAAATTATTAAATTAGTTAAATTACATGTTTAAATATTTTATTTATCTAATCAGTTTTAAAGTTTAGATGCTATTTTTGTGTTATCAGGTTAACATAATTATAAATGTGGTTTAACGGTTTGACTGGAATATGATTGAGAACTCTAAAAAACACTTTCTGGTAATTGTGTTATTTATTTTAAGACTTTTGTATTTTTTATGATTAAAACGAAACTTTAAAAAATTGGGTATTGAGTGGGGTTTATTAGTTTTTGTATTTTAATGAACTTTGAAATTCTATTAAGAATCCTATGTTTTCAGTCAATAATTTTTAAATTTCTATTAGAATCTCCTCTTATTCATTCTATGATTTTATTTAATTAAATAATTTAACATAACTATTTAATTTTTAAATAGATTTGAATGAATTTGAGAATAATTTTATGTTAAAAAAATAAAAAGTAAAATCTTAAGCAAAATCTTGTTATTTGGATGAATTTCCAAATTTTATATGGATTCTTAAATCTATTAAAATATCAAAACCAATAAATTAATGAACATAGTATTTAGCCAAAATCCACACAAATCTTCTTTTTAAAAATGGATCTATGATAGAATCAGAACCATGATAAATCCATCTAACTATCAAACCTAAATTCTTAAACGCGCACCAGCTGGTTTATGACAAGCAGCTCATCTCTTTATCACCACATATCAGGAACACAGCCACTCATATTACTCATTCAAAGAACATATAATACACTAGCTAAACATAAAATGGCAACAAACAAAAGAAGAAACCAACAGAAATGTGACTTCTTAAAACACATAAAACTTGTCATCATCAAGCTTCCTCCTCATTAGTGCTGAGGAAATCTCTCAGACAATGTCTCTCCGCTTTATATGACGAATCAAATCAAACTACATTGCAGATTTCTGCGATTTCTGTTTTTTTTTTTTTTTTTTTTTTTTTTTTTTTTAAAG
>OVAP01000826.1:0-29515 GCA_900406295.1 Aurinia saxatilis
AAAAAATAACTTTATGTATATAGATACATATTTACAATACATCTAAATTATACAAGTTATTTAAGTACTTTTAGTAGGGTATTCTTCAGGGACGTATCATTTCTAAATTGTTTAGGCCATCTCCCTAATTTGCACCCAAAATGGAATTTCTAAATGGAATTTTCTTCTTAGGCTAATAACTTAAGAAATATTAATTGGACTTAGTTGGAAAGATAAATATAATTAATTTGCCTAATAATCCTAGTTATGATTTTTCAAAAAATAGAATAATAAAAAACTTTGACTAAAAACACCTCTCACATCCTTTGATTCTATAGATTTTTGAAGACTAATCTACGAAATCGCATCGATGATCGATTTTTTAGTAATATCATATTTGTTAATAAAAATTATTCAAGGATGTAGCAAATGAAACAAGGATAAAAAAAAGTTTTGAACTATGAGTGAACGTAGAGTGCATCGACATATCTTTTTCTCCGACAATTTGCAAATAATTAAATTTTAATTATATTTTGTATTTTAACCACGGTTACAATGATTTCTAGCTCCGCCATTGTTCCACAGTATGATTTTTTGGAAAAAACCCAAAAAATACACAAATTGAACAAAATTTACCAATTAAATACACAAACTTTTTGTTGCCATATTAATACATGAATGAATTTTTTTCCAGATTAATACATAAACTCATCAATTCATACATAAACTTTTTGAAATTCCAGTTTTGCCCTCAACTTTATCTCTCAAATTAATTTGTTCTTAGATTTTGAATAAAACCCATAAAATAAATATTTAAAAATGCAAAAAACTATCAAATAAATTTTAAAATGTTTATAAAATTTATAGGATTTTTGGGTTTAAAATCTAAGATTTAGGGTTAAAACCCTAAACCCTAAAATTATAAACCCAAAAAAAGGTTTTAACTCTGAACCCCAAAAATATAAACCATGAAACCTTAAAACTTAAACCCAAATATTTATTAAATACTAAAACCCAATCATACAAATTTTCAACCCTAAATCTTAAAATCTTAAGCCATGAATCAAAACTTAGGGTTTATAATGGGTAACTCATTCTTATTTGTAATATTTAGGATTTAAAAATTTAGACTTTAGGGTTAAAATGTTTTAGGATTGGGGTTTAGTGTTTAATAAGTACTTGGATTTAAGTTTTAATATTTTAGGGTTTTAGGGGGTAAAACCTTTTTCAGGGTTTATAACGTTAGGGTTTAGGGTTTTAACCCTAAACTTTATATTATAAACCCTAAAATCCTATAAAATATTATAAAATATTTAAAAGTTTATTTTATAATTTTTTGTATTTTTTATGAAGAAATTAATTTGAGAGAAAAAATTGAGGGTAAAACTGGAATTTTAAAAAAACTTGTGTATGAAAATGTACAAAATTAATGAGTTCATGTATTAATATGGAAAAATTAGTGAGGGAGAGAGGGAGGGTGATGGGGATTAGTTTTTGAAAAAAAAATTCATGCAAGCGCACAGACTCTCGCAGTAGTACTTAGGGATTGACCACAAGGAGACAAAGTGTACACATAAGCAAAATCGATCCGACTTGACCTAAGCAACAAAATATGATTTTTGGTTTTTTGATCGATCGAATGAGGTTAGTAAATTGATCGATAAGAAAGGTTTTTTGTATAAATGCAAAATGAAATGATATGAAAGAAAAAAGATAAATAATAAATTGTTGCAATTGTCGGGTTTTAGAGAATTCTCTAGGTTTCATGGATTAAACTATTCAAGTTTTATAGGCACATAAAAATCCGGTTAAGTAATTAAGTCAGTCGTAAATTAATCTTTCTATTGTCATAGTAGTGATTAAACATGTTTAACATCATAATTCACACAATAGTCACAAAGTGTAAACAAGAAAAGCAAGCCGGAGAAGTTGTTTACCTATCATTTAATACTAGTTCTTATCAATCTCATCATATTGTCAAAATGAAGAGATCAATATATAACAAATCACTAAGGTGTCAATCCTAGCAATCATGTGTTAAGCATAAATCCTATCTATCTGTCAAGCCATGTATAACCTATTGAAAACTCTTATTCCCAACAAAAGATCTACTAAAAAATGATAGTAAAAATCATAGCAAAAACCATAGAAATTGACATCATAAATAAATAGAAAAGAGTTTAGAAAACTTCTCCAAATCAATATACAAGGAGTTTGAAATCTTCTTCCTTACAACAACAAGACGAAATAGCAAAATATTTGAGAAAGAAAATGAAAGCAAAGTGCTCTCTCTTGAGAATTTTGGTGAAAGAGAGGCACACCCTTATTCTGAGACGAAAATCTCTTTATATAGAAGGTGAAGAACGTCTGAGGGCTTCAGTGAAGTGATAGAATTGAATCGGCTGAAGATAATCAAAATATTTGATTTTATCTCTTCCGATCGATCGAACAAAGGTATATTCTATCGAATATATCCAACTGAATATTCTCTGACGCGTTTCGAAGCTTCTCGAGTAAATCAGGTCGGAATCGATCGATTCCAACGGCATTCGATCGATTGGGCTCATGGGATCTTCATGGGCTGCTCTTCCTGGGCTTCAGAAAATTTTTTGGGCCTTGATCGATCGATCCAATATGGCAATCGATCGATCGCGTTCTTCGACTGTTTCACATCGAGACTGCTTAATCTGTCTTTCGTATAATCAGCATAACTCAAGATCTAACCGTTGGAATTGCTTCATTCCACTTACATTGGAAATCTGACTGCTTCATCTAGCTCGTGTCAAATTCTCAGAGCAATCTATTATGTGGAAGGTCTTCATCTAAGGCCAAACTTCTGGAGCGTGAAACTGATCCTCTTCACCAGTATTCAGTATTAAGGGAACAACTTCTTGGTCGTTGGGACGAATGACTTGATTCCAAGCCCGTGTGACAGCTGACTCACGTGGTTTGATTGTCTTCAATTCTCACTTCAATCCAAAATGCACAACAGATTCATATGGTCCCAAATATCTGGTGATGAATTGCTGAACTTGGAGAATAATGCCCATTTATGACCTTAAAAACCTTATTTCCACAAAAATACTTTGAAAACATAAAATAGTTAAAACCATCACTTTTATATTGAAATCCTTTAGTTTTGTCATGAAAAGTAATTGAAATATATGGTAAAAAGCGGTAAATATCACCCCTATCAAATCCCTAAGACTTAGCTTTGTTCGTCTTCGAACAAACAACATGCTAAGAAGGAAAATAAGTTTGAAAAGTTAGGAACTCGCTTACTTGTATCACAACTTAGAGGCGCAACTTCGTGATGGTCATCTTGACAAGCCTGCCAAAAATTTTCGTCCCATACTCCCGCCACAACTCTCCCAACTGGTCCAACAGGAATCCCAACATGCAAATACCCTAAAAGTACCAAAATCTGACTCTCTACATTCATTTATATTGTGTGAGCCTTCTTACTGGAAAATATCAGCTAGGTAAAACACGCTAGGTGTGTAATGAGAGGAGGCTAATATTTAGAGGTGGGGCAATGTGTTTAGGGTTTACCGTACTCAAGAGAAATGTGATATGTTTGCACAAAAACAAGAGAGATCGGACCGCTTGATGGCACAGTTTCCCAATCACTATTTCCTTAGCTCGGCTCGTTCCTCCCCCAGACTTAGATTCTTTTAAGTGAATCTAAAGTCTTATTGAACATCCTAGGACTCCTTTAAACGTTTTCTACCTTTTTTCATTTTTTATCCCTGATTTTTCTGGCCTTTTTGCTAAACAAGTATGGATCATAAAGCTTTGGATTTTATTTTAGTTTTTTTTCCGATTTTTTTTTATCCAAAAGCTTTCACCATATACAGAAAGGTACAAATTTTACCTTTATTTTGATGAAGTATTACCAGGGAAATCAGCCTTGAAACCTTTTCTTTGAATCTTCATGCATGTATTAAGATCGTGCATGCCCTTTTTGCCAGTCTTCACGAGTGATTGGAAAACTGCGTTGGTTTCATCTCTCCGGCCGTTTTACACATACTGCATATAAGACAAGAAAGAAAAAGAGATTGGATGAGGTTTGAAAATAGGTTGGGTTATGGGTGTGGTAACAACTTAAAATAAGTTGACCATTCAGGATCAACAAGAGGGTGGTAAAGTGGATAAGAAGTCTTGAATGGATTTGTTTTTCCTAGTCTAATACCTCCACCAAGAAAGAGTTATAATCATGTTTAGGTTCAAATAAAATAGAGTCAGAGATCAGAGTTATTAAAGTATGTGTTGGGGAAGCTTGAGTATGGGATTTCTGAAACAAGTGCCTCGGGGCAGTCTTGTAAAGATGATCACTAGGCCGCAGTACAGTTGTGAGTAAGGTCCTTATTCCATACTGAAAATTTGAAATATAAGGGTGAAATTTTTTGTAAAAGCATTTTAAAACCGGTTTAATACCATTAAAAAAGATAGCCAAAAGAAACAAATGAGTTAGACAACGAAGAATACCTCCAGACTTGAATAACATCGTCCCGATGTAAACAAACTGTGAGAGCAAAATGGGAATTGAAATGGATTGAAATAGAAATGGAAGATGGATTTTACCTCGTCGTCTTTGAATGGACCGAATGACCTTCTTTGTCTTATTTGAATAGAAAGGACTTTACAGGGAATAGGAGAGGATTTGTACATGACGACATCAGTATATCATCATTTATCGTGTTGAATTGAGGAAGTGTTCATCATTCTGAGTCTTTATCGATCGATACAGTCATCAATCGATCGAATCACTGTGTGATTGTCCTCATTTTTTACTCTCTTTCGATTAGTGTTGAAGCACGCACTGTTCTCTTGGATCACCAGTTGATTCGAATCAGTGGCCTCTGGTTTTCCATTGAGATAGTGAAATGAAGCTCATGAACTGCAGACGATCGATCGATTGTTGTTAAGGCGATCGATCGATTCTGCATCCTCTTGGCTGAATCTTTGAATCCTATTTCCTAAGACTCGAATAAAAACATTAAAAAGCACTGAAAGAAAAGAAATAAAATAAAACATACCAATGGGTTGCTTCCCACTAAGCGTTTTTGGTTATAGTCGTTTAGCTCGATTTCTTGACACAATGCTAGTCAAAGGTATCGAAAGGTTGGGTCAATGCACCTTTGGTCCTTTTCCTATTTTTGCAAAAAGCAAAGTATTCAAAGAAGCACACAATTGTCCATACAAATGGGACAAAATTCTATGCAAGAAATCTTAAAGCAAGAAAAGCACTTATCTTGGAATTGTCCTTGATAATTAGATGCTCATTAGAACAAAAATCATTTGATGAAAATATGAAATCATGTTTAAATGAAATTTCAAAAAATGAATTAACTTCATAACATGTAAGGTGGTTATCTCCATCATAGATATCAGTTCGTGCATCACCATGCATTCCTCCAACAAAAGACTCTTGAAGCTTTGTAAGCGCGCTATGGAAATTTTCTTTCGGTTAAGATTGAGATTCTTCCTTCTCATGAGCATTGGAATTCTTTCCGAACGAAAAATTTGATATGTTAAGCAAATTATTATCATAAGAAAAATACTTATCTTCAGTAGTCTCTTGAAAGCAAGAGGCCTGCATTTGATCAAAATTTTCTTCTCGTGGCAGGGAAGCGCATCGATCGATTCCAGCAGTGAATCGATTGAACGGAAGCTCTTCCAAGTTCAAATCGAAAGCAAAGCAATCTTCTAAACCTGTATTATTGAACTCACAACACAAATCATCGTTATGTAATAAATCGGAATAGTTGCAAGAAACTTCCTGCATTGATTTAGCTTCCAAGGCATCAAGTTCCGCAATTCTTTCTTCGACAACTCGTCAAGGAATGCACAAAACTCTTTTGCTTCAACGGTTTGTGGACGAAAACGAAAGGGATTTGATGAAGCCTTTGACTGAAAATTCCTTTGATGCTCCATAACTGCTAGAAAATTCATTCCAACGTCAGGTTCATGTGAGTGGTCAATTAGCTTCGCCATAGCAAGTCTTTTATAGACTTCTGAAACATCGTAGCCTTCCATCTCCTTTTTTTTTTTTTTATGAATTTCCTGAAAAACAAGAAAAACTGAAATTTAGTAAAATGAAAATAAATAAAAGCTTAGACTAAAATCTACTCTTAATGTTAGTGGTACAACTTTTGCTCCCCGGCAACGGCACCAAAAAACTTGATGGAGATTAGTTTTCACCCAAAATATTCCAACAAGGACACATGCTCTCGCAGTAGTACTTAGAGATCGAATCCACAGGGCGGCAAAGTATACACATCAGCAAAATCGATTCGACTTGAGATAAGCAACAAAATATAATTTTTGGTTTTTTGATCGATCGAATGAGGTTAGTCAATCGATCAATTAGAAAGGTTTTCGGTAAAAATGCAAAATGAAATGAAATGAAAGAAAAAGATAAATAATAAGTTGTTGTAATTGTCGGGTTTCAGAGAATTCTCTAGGTTTCATGGATTAAACTATTCAAGTTTTATAGGCACATAAAAATCCGGTTAAGTAATTAAGCCAATCCTAAATTAATCTTCTTATTTTAATAGTAGTGATTAAACATGTTTAACATCCTAATTCACACAATAGTCACAAAGTGTAAACTAGGAAAGCAAGCCGCATAAGTTGTTTACCTATCATTTAATACTAGTTCTTATCAGTCTCATCATATTGTCAAAATGAAGAGATCAATATATAACAAATCACTAAGGTGTCAATCCTAGCAATCATGTGTTAAGCATAAATCCTACCTATCTGTCAAGCCATGTATAACCTATTGAAAACTCTTATTCCCAACAAAAGATCTACTAAAAATGATAGTAAAAACCATGCAAAAACCATAGAATTTGACATCATAAATAAATAGAAAAGGGTTTAGAAACTTTCTTCAAATCAGTAGACAAGGAGTATGAAATCTTCTCCCTTACAACAACAAGACGAAATAACAAAAGATTTGAGAAAGAAAATGAAAGCAAAGTGCTCTCTCTTGAGAGTTTTGGTGAAAGAGAGGCACACCCTTCTTCTGAGACGAAAATCTCTTTATATAGAGGGTGGAGAACGTCGGAGGGCTTCAGTGAAGTGATAGAATCGAATCAGCTGAAGAGAATCAAAATATTTGATTTTATCTCTTCCGATCGATCGAACAAAGGTATATTCGATCGAATGTATCCAACTGAATATTCTGACGCGTTTCGAAGCTTCTCGAGTAAATCAGGTCTGAATCGATCGATTCCAACGGCATTCGATCGATTGGGCTCATGGGATCTTCATGGGCTGATCTTCCTGGGCTTCAGGAAACTTTTTGGGCCTTGATCGATCGATCCAATATG
Organism: Aurinia saxatilis; assembly: GCA_900406295.1. Lineage (NCBI taxonomy): Eukaryota > Viridiplantae > Streptophyta > Magnoliopsida > Brassicales > Brassicaceae > Aurinia > Aurinia saxatilis. The sequence goes on from OVAP01000826.1 coordinate 7,320, forward strand.
GCAATCGATCGATCACGTTATTCGACTGTTTCACATCCAGACTGCACAATCTGTCTTTCGTAAAATCAGCATAACTCAAGATCTAACCGTTGGAATTAATTCATTCCACTTGCATTGGAAATCTGACTGCTTCATCTAGCTCGTGTCAAATGCTCCGAGCAATCTATTATGGGGAAGGTCTTCATCTAAGGCCAAAATTCTGGAGTGTTGAATTGATCCTCTTCACCAGTCTTCAGTATTAAGGGAGTAACTTCTTGGTCGTTGGGACGAATGACTTGATTCCAAGCTCATGTGACAGCTAACTCACGTGGCTTGATTTTCTTCAATTCTCACTTCAATCCAAAATGTACAACAAATTCATCTGGTGCTGAATTGTTGAACTTGGAGAATAATGCTCATTTATAACCTAAAAAACCTTATTTCCACAAAAACACTTTGAAAACATAAAATAGTTAAAACCATCACTTTTATCTTGAAATCCTTTAATTTCGTCATAAAAAGTAATTGAATTATATGGTAAAAAACGGTAAAATTTCACCCCTATCAAAATGAGGGAGGGAGGGAAGGAAGTGAAATTATTTCAAAATAATATATTTGTATACTAACAATGGTAATGAATTGGTTATTCATTTAAATTTTCTAATTTTTTTTTTGTTATTGTACCTAGTTTCCTTTTTTCAACACAAATCGTAATTAAACTGTATCACACTACTCATTCCGCCTATTCTACACTTCTCTAACCGGTTGGGGTGGGCATAAGTAACTGGAACCGAAGAACCGAACCAAAAACATGGGTATTGATTCGGTTTCGGTCCATAGAAAATACCCATTAGTTTCTCCATTTGAGATCCAATAGGTATCGGTTTGGTTCCAGTTCTTACCCGGAACCGGAAAAAAAACCAAATAGAACCGAAATTAGACCATTATTTTTACACAAACCTAATCCATTTATGATTTTTTCAATATTTTGGTTCATTTTAAAGTGTTATTTGATAGATTTTACGTTATTTGTTAGATTAGTTGGTAAATTTTTACTAAATTTGTAATTTTTTTGTTTGGTTTTTTAGGTTTTTCTGGATAATTTTGTAAATTTTGGTTCGTTTTTTTTGTTATTATGGATATTTATCTAGAACCAAATCAAAAATGATTTTTTCGGTACTTATATGGTTCCTCCAATTTTAGACCGAACCGAATTGAGTGAGAACCAAACCAAAACCAAACCGATATATTGAACCTATTTTTCTTGGAACCGAAGAACCAAACTGAAACTCAACCGAATAACCGAATGTCATCCCTACTAACCGATGTCACTATTTAGCCTTGATTTGCCTGTTTACAACCTGATGAACCATACATAATGCGACATGTCATCAGAAATACACGTGTTAGAGTATGATTGGGTATCTGAACGAAAGCCTGCGTGTTAGTATAAACTGCCACATAAAGGCGAGAATGAATCGGGAAAGCAAACAGATTTGGCAGCGGTGTTTTGTCTCCGGCGAGATCCTAACTGATCCTTCACGGTGGCGTCGACGTCCGGGCAGCAACAAGCTCTCTCGAGAAGGAAGCCGTCACCACCGTCTCCTTGTGCTGTGCGAGCTCCTGCGCTGAGGAAACCACCGAGTAGGGAATATCCCTTTTGGCAGCAGAATTGGTTTATCGGTCTGCTATTCGTGATGGCTTTGGGATTCTTCTGCCTCGCTCTCTTCCTTTACCTAAGCCTCGATCCAGATTCCGGTTACACGCCTGTCTCTGCTGCTTCTGGCAAAGAAGGTGTTGAGGTGTGTTTATAGCATTTCTCTCTCAATTCGAATTTGAATTCACATGTCTTACTCGTTGTGATATGACAGATTACTTATGGTAGTGCGATTAAGTTGATGCACGAGAAAACGAAATTTCGGTTGCATTCTCACGATGTACCTTACGGATCCGGCAGTGGTCAGCAATCAGTCACTGGGTTTCCAGGTGTCGTTGATTCCAACAGTTACTGGGTACTTTCTTCCTCTCTTTGCCTAATATCTAAAGATAGTGGTATATTGATATTTCTTTTGACAGATTGTTAAACCTGTGCCTGGGACATCATCACCCAAGCAAGGTGATGCGGTCAAGAGTGGAGCAACCATTCGACTGCAGCACATGAAGACCAGAAAGTGGCTTCATAGTCATCTGCATGCATCCCCTATATCAGGGAATTTAGAGGTTAGTATTGTCTTCCATTTAATACCTCTTTTGCTTTTCCTGACACAAAGCTAGATCTAAGAGTGCCGCAGGTTTTTGTCAATTGTCAAATACAATGTCGGTTTATGTCAATTGTCAAGTACATCCGCATAAGCCATTTTTCTCGGTGCAGGTTAGCTGCTTTGGAGATGATTCAAATTCCGATACTGGGGATCACTGGAAGTAATCCAATTTTATATTTATCTAATATCACTCTATCCACATCCACCCAAAAAACTCACGCACCTTACTTTTTGCTCATAGGCTTGTCATCGAAGGGACCGGTAAGACATGGAAACAGGACCAAAGAGTGCGACTTCAACACATTGACACTAGTGGCTATCTCCATAGCCATGACAAGAAGTATCAACGTATAGCTGGTGGTCAGCAAGAGGTACCTCAAGATTATAATTCCTCATCTAATATTGTAATGCTGCTTATATAAACATTTAATCAGATTTAATGCATCCGAGTTGTGGTTTTTTTTTGGGTACATAGGTCTGTGGAATCAGGGAGAAGCGGGCGGATAATGTTTGGCTGGCAGCAGAAGGAGTATACCTTCCCCTTAATGAGAGCAGCAAGTAAGGTGATGAGTGTGGTAAACTACTCTGGAGGACTTTGCATCTCAATCTCTTACTCTCTAAACTCATAACCAAAAACATAGACACATATTTTTCCTAATTTTCGAGTGGTAATACTTTGTGGTACGACTATATATTGTTTTGATAGATACAATCTTTTGGCATTTACTTTTTTTGAGGAATTTAATTGTTATATGTGATTAGAAACTTTGACCTCTCATCAAACAATGCATCACCAATACATAAGTCGATAACTCAGAGCGGGTGACCAAGTCAACTATAAGCGGGCTATGATTTAAATCTAAATAATTTTTTAGTTACAGATTAAAATTGTAAAATATTAGAAAGATATTTTATGTTTAATATGCAATGCATGTAAAAAGGAGAGATCAAAACAACTAACAAAAATTGAAAAAGAGAAGCAAACACACAAAACAAGAGAAATGCAAAATATTTACAAATGAAAGAAGTGCGTACCTTATGGTGTGAATGCAATGTCGTTGAAAATGATCCGACACCGATTTGTTTTCTCCATGAGTTCGTTAACCAGGAAAACAATCCAAACACAAGAAAAATAGAGATAGTTGGTATCCAAAAGGGAAAAAAGAATCTTACACTTAACTAGTACTTTAATCATAATGGCTAAATTTCACAAATTTCCCCCACAACATCAAATTGATGTAATTGTAAATTGGCTTTGACAAACTCAATTAAACTTTAGCCAATTGACAACACACTAGTTGTTGTAGTTTAGCATATGATCGAACCAGGAAGTATGTACCTGATGGTGTGAATGCAATGACGTTAAAAATGATTCGGGCCCATTTTGGTGATTTCATCATGAGCTTCGTTAACCAAGCTTCCATTAATCACTAACCTTAGAAAACAACCCAAACACAAGGAAAATATAGATGGTTGGTATCCAAAAAGAAAAATAAAACCTTACTTTAACTATAATGGCTAAATTTCACAAGTCTCCCTGACAATGACGCCAAATTGATGTGTTGTAAATTGGATTTTACAAAATCAATTAAACTTTACCTAACTGAAAACACACTAGTTGTTGTAGTTTAGCACAATATCGAACCAAGATGGTTGAAAATTAACTCACTAGGAAAGCAAAACTCTTAATTAAATTAAAACAAAAGGAATTGTTTTTTTGGTTTTTTGAGTTCTAAAAATGCAACTTAATCTAACTGATCAAAACAACAAATAAGCAAGTAAGATAAGCAAGGCAAGGCAAACAAAGCAATCAAAACGATTAACGAAAATAAGCAAGTAAACATACGATTAAGCAAAACAATCAAACAATGCAATAGATAAACAAAAACTAAAAAACTATGGTCCTTAGGTCTAGAAATAAGATTTAGGTGATGTGTGATTAACTAATGGTGGTTGAATACTAAATAAGCATAATTCTAGGTATTGAGACACTAATTATTGATTAACTCATTTTCATGATCTTAATCACTTTACTTTTTTTTTTCTTTTTTCACATCTTAATCACTTTACTAATCTGCAATTTTTCTTTTTTTTTTGTCAACTTTATTATATTAATTAAAGAGATTAATCCCTCAGAGGCACATACAACCCCACAAAAGGGGAAATCCAAACCCCATTAAAGAGGTAACAACGCCCCAATAACAAGGGGCTACAAGAACACCCCAACAAGGGGCTATAACAACACAACCCATAAAGGGTTAAAGAGTACTCTCCTAAAGAGAGCACAACTAATCCTACATCTTGGGATGGAGAGGCCTGATTATAGGCTTTAAAATCCCTCTGAGATCCCATTAAAACGGTGAATAACCGCGTCGAGATACTTCGGTGGGGGTTGCACTACCGTGGGATATCTGCCTTCATGAACCTAATCAAGCCCACTGCCAATATTAAAAGACAACGCACATAATCTAGAAAGCGTATATTAAAGGCTTTAGACAAAACATAACATTAAACTTTTAAGAGAAGCAGACCCATTATAAGTTGGCTCAAGTAAGTGTGGGAAAAAAAAAGATGTGGCTGAAACCATATGTTTCATATCCTTATTACACCGACGTATAGAAGATGGCTGTTAATAGTGATGCACTCATAATCTGTTGTGAACTTAACGAAAAGACATGGCATTTCATAAAAAAAAATGTTCTTTCTGCTTTGGGAAAGGAAGGAATGATCATTAATGTGGCACGTGGGGCTGTAATCGATGAGAAGGAAATGGTGAGATGCTTGAGAGAAGGTGGGATTGGTGGTGCTGGTTTAGATGTTTTTTTTAGGATGGGCCAAATGTTCTTCGAGAGCCTTTTGGATTGGACAATGTCGTTATGGGCTCCACATTCGGGGAATAAGACTCTGATGGTGTTGAAGAATCAGAGAGAATTATGATCAGGAACATCGAAGATTTCTTCTCGAACAAACCCCTTTAGAATCATGTTCTTGATTGTGGCCAATGGAAGTAAGTAAGAACTTAAGTGTTTCATGGTCTTAAAATTTTCTAAACAAAATTAATTACTTTTTTTGTTATCACCTAGTTAAAAAAAAAAACCCTTTATAACCATTTTAAAATGTGGAATGTCTAAAGTCGAGTGACATGATCCGAAGTTAAATAAAGTACTATTTCTAGTGTAATCATAGAAACAAATACCCAAAAAAAAGTGGCATATTTTACTAAACCATTAGATTATTAATGCGTAAACCAGATCCAAAGATACATAACATGTGTCTAAACAAAGTTTCAAAGAGGAACAATCATAAATGTGTTCTTCCATTATGCACACACCTAAATCCGACTTAACGAGAAATGGAGACGTCCTCTTTAATAGAATGCCACCTCCAGATAATCTCCAATTTAACAAAAAGATGATTAATTGGAGTTATAACTTACCACAATCTTAAGGTCAGCAAGCGTTTTACTATCGTCGGGTTGTTTTCGGTTTGGATAAGTCATTGTCTGATCAACCTTTATCCAGTCAACAAAATAAATCACAAGATCGGAATCTTTTAATAAGTTTTTGGATTCATAAATAAACATCACAAAGAACAAGCATGCCGATGATTACGATTGAACCTGAAAGTACACATTCTATCAAACTAATACATCTTATAGTGACTAGCTATAGTGTTATGACCTCTCTCATCAAGTCTCAAAATCATAAGCATGAGAAGATGAGTAGAGTCACGCTAGTGATTAAAGCATGTTTCATACTATAACAAAAGGCATATTGAAGATGAGACTAAGAATCACCAGTAGCTAATTGTGCAACTAAATGGCAGGAAAACACAGAAACTTGAGAATGCATCAAATATTCATATGTTGTTATGGTCTTACCCTATCATACCAAGATTAGGAAAAAAAAAAAGTACTCTTACCTCTCTCTTAACATATGAATATGGTTAACATATTGATTTCTTAGTAGAGATCATGACTGCCCATTTGTTGCGGTTATGTGATTTATGTTTGAGTGGAATTGAGTTAGGAATACTCTATTGATCGACTGTCTACAGCCTAAATAGACTAATATTTGTTACTTGTGAAATTGTTGCTCCAGACGCCTCTAGATATGTAGGATTCACCAAAACAACAAAATGTATTGTTTTTTAGCTCGTTTGAATCTCATACGTTTGCAGCGTAAGAACTCTTTTTCTGAGGATTCAATCCCTAAGTACTATTGCAAGAGCCTATGCGCTTGCAGAATTATTTTGGGTGAACATTTAATCCACATCAATACCTTACAATATTTGATTTTTTTAGCATCCTAGCTCTTCTAATGGCCACATGATTGTGCTTGTTCTCGTATACTTTAATAACCCACTTCCTTATCAAGTAATAAATTATCCATGTATAATCTTCATGTGTACATATAACGGCATGTGCTTAGGATGCCAGTTGTTCAACTTCACTTCGTATTGAGTCTTCAACACTATCTCATGTAGTCAATCCTTGAACTCATCCCTTTATTGAATGTCTGCTTCAACTTAAAGTATGGAGACTTATTATAGCCAGCTTTTTTTTTTTTTCCTTTCAATTTTCTTCAATAGTTATCCCTTGTGTGCCAGTTTGCCCATCCTTCATCAATATCTTTGATATATACTAGATTTTATCAGTTTTTATACTAATAACACATATATTTATCTATTTTATCGAGTCTATATTATTATTATTATTAGAGTCCAAATGAGTTATTTTAGGTACATGGACGAGTTTTGGGTCTCTGGTGAATTTTAGAAGAATTATGGAGCAAAAATAGATAAATGTTGAAGAGAAGAAAAATGAAACGAAAAAATGGAAAAACAGAGCAGGGTGTTGAACGACACCACCCTAACGACATCAGTCGTGTGGTCAGTCATTTTCCATTTCTCTCAAGATCAAGCAATTTTCCAAATCTATTTTGGAAAATTAGTTTTATTAATTTACGAATTCTAAGTTCTAGTCCTTATAAATAATATGTTTAAGCCATTGTTTAGGCTCATACAATATCTAATTCTCTAAGAGTTTGTAAGGGAGAAGAAACCTTTGAACCCTCTTTATTCTTTGAGTTTATTCAGTTTTATTGCTTTCATTAATTTATTGTATGATGTTTTGCATAGTTACGTCTGAGTAATTCTCTTGTTGGGTTCAAAGTTCTTAGGATTAGATGAATTTTTGGTAGCCATAAACTTAATTTAGGGATTCACTATTAATTCTTCTTTTATATTGTTTTTAATGATAGTTCTAGTTTGATCACCTATAGTCTAGATCATTGGAAACTTATTATACACAAGAGTGTTAATAATTTATGAAATTTAATTTTAGAAGAGCTAGTTTTCTTTTCACAAAGAGATTTGGTCTAGAAAATTAGTGAACAATTGAATAGGCTTTTAATGTTAGTTTAATTCCTTAGGATTCATAAAGAGTTTTGGTTTGCTAGGAATTTAACTAAAATAGTTTTCTCAGTGAGAGTTGGTTTACTTGTTTGCATTATTCATGTTTAAGAATTGTGATTTCTCTAATTTTGTATGTGTGGTGTCGAATGACACCCTATATGTGTCGATCGCACCATCACGATTTGGCACGCTTTAATTGATTTAAACCCCATCATAATCAGCTTGTTACTTGCTTTAATTCAGATAACTAAAAACCCCTGCCTTAGTTTAATTTAGAGTCTTAAAATTAGTTTATGATTTATCGGTCTTGTGGATTCGATCCTAAAGTACTATAACATATTTTTTGTGCACTTTCAGTTAAATATTAAGGTTAAAACTTTATGTATCAGTCTTCTACATAATTAAGATATTCACCATGAGGAGGAGGTATGTCAATCCAAAACTCACTCTCATAATTACCTTCATCATTAGCTACATTACGCTAAGAAGCCTCAACACCAACATTTTGATTTTCTCCTTCAGCTTGCGTAAACAGGTTTGTAATACATGGATCATAAACAAGATCTTCACCTACTATCTGAGACTCATCCTCGGATTCCTCCACCCCACCTTATGCCTCTCTAATCTTTTCACTACTATTCACACCCTCTATGTTTTTTCCATCACTTTCTTCACTTGATTCTTCTTAGTTGTCCTCTTCTTTAATATCTTCATAAGCAGTTTCTCGCCTATTAATCATACCCCCAACATCATCAACCGTTTCACCACCATCTTCATCCACAACTTCTTGACCATCTTCCTTCACCAGATTTTCACCAGCCTCTTCACAAGCATCTATTGGTGAGATATATGTACAACATATATGTGAACCTCTCCACATGCAAGTGTTTCTGAACGCATCTTCATAAAATCTTTATTCTTATCTTCATAAACATAAAATCATCGAGATTTTCTGATTAGTTAGTTTATATCACTACTCACAAATTCTTTAATTTTTCTTGAAATAAAATTGAGATCGTCATGTGAACTGGATCTACGTTTATACAAGATGCAATTGATCCACCCTTGTAAATTGTAATAGAGCTTTTCCCCTTCAATGGCCATTATACCTCCATAGTAAATATGAACGTTCAGATTAAAGCTACATACAAAATCCGAATTACTACAAATCAGTAGGGGGATAAGGAAAAGAAGAGAGCTTACAAGACAAATCTATGTTATTTGATTATCGACTAAAATAAACCGACAATCACAAAAATTCTTCGATTTAAAGAAACAAAAAAATTAAATCCGAACATAGTCGTACCTCATATAGATTGATTTGATTGCTTTATACTCGAGGATCAAATCAATTTAAACCCTCAATAAATTTTTTTCTTAAACGCTACTTGATTTAAGGTTTATTCCGAAAAAGGTTTATTGCAAATTTAAGATTTATTTTTTGTTTTTCTCGATTTAGGAATTTTTTATCCAATTTAGAAATTTTTTATATAAAAATTGGCGTGTTGGATTAAGTATAATGTGGTTATATTAAAACTATGGTTATTTTTTTGACGGAATAGAAATACAGCTGAAATTGTGGTAACGTCCATTTCACATATGATATGTAAAATAATTAAGAAATAAGATTTGAATATTAAATTTATTTGAGGTTTATTTATTAATGTTTTTGGTTAATTGAAGGTATTTTAGATTTTTAGGTTTTTTGTAGTGAGTTTCCCAAATAATATAAAAGGATTTATCTTAAGCAAAATAGAAGAAGCAGTAGTAACCGGAGAATCGGTAAGAAATCGGCGTGTCTGATTGAAGATCCCAACAACCCAAGGTGTGTCTCAAATCTTTGTGGGTTTCTTCTAGATAAAGAGCGTAGTGTATCGTGCGAGGTTTCGAGTTTGAAAATGTAATGTTAGGTTTGGGTTATAATTCATTGATCTTTCTCTTGAATCGAGCTCTGGAATAAGAACATTTGGCAACTCAATTGCTTTTTTGGGTTAGGGCTTATTTGGGGTTTTCTGACCTGATTGTTGTGGTTTAGCTGATTGATGAGAAAATGAGTAGCTTGGTGGAGAGGCTTCGGATACGATCAGACAGGAAACCAGTTTACAACCTTGACGATTCCGAGGATGATGAAGTTCTTCCTAAGAAGGATCGAACGCTTGAGCAAGTCGAGGCAATTGTCAGAACTGACGCGGTTTGACTCTCCTCTTTCTTTCTTCCGCTTCTATGTCTGTCTTTTCTCATTCTTTTCTCTTGTTTCACTGAATGCACAGAAAGAAAATGCATGCCAGGCTTGTGGTGACAATGCAAATCTTGTAAGCTGCAACACTTGCACCTATGCTTTCCATGCTAAATGCCTTGTTCCACCTCTTAAAGTTAAAGATGCTTCCGTCGAAAACTGGAGATGTCCTGAATGCGTAAGATTTCCATACCATGCCCTCTCTTCCCTTTTCTTACATGGTAACTCACCTCCTTTTTTTTTATCACATCTGCAGGTTAGTCCCCTTATTGAGATGGAAAAGATTTTGGACTGCGAAATGCGCCCTTCACTATCTAATGAACAAGATTCCTCCCACCTGGCCCCAGACCCAGTTTGTGTGAAACAGTATCTCGTCAAGTGGAAGGGATTGTCATACCTTCATTGCTCTTGGTACTTACTCCATCTTTTATTTTATATTTGGACAATGCTAATTACCAAGGTTTCTGTGCTTCTTACCCATATACATGTTAACAAACCATTTCTTTCTTTTTCCTTTTCCCCTTATCAATCACAGGGTGCCTGAGAACGAATTCCAGAAGGCTTATAAGTCTAATCATCGTTTAAAAACTAGAGTGAACAACTTTCATCGTCTAATGGAATCAGTCAATAAGAACGAAGATGATTTCGTTGCCATTCGTCCTGAGTGGACTACTGTTGATCGGATTCTTGCCTGCAGGTGTAGTGATTCAAATATTTTCTTTGTTTTTTTGCTTACTTTCTTTTTACTTCTACTCGCCATAGTTCCATTCTCTAATCAAAGCGTATCTCTGATAGAGTTTCTCCTTTATCAAATTAGATTTAGACCTTTTTGTCTATTGATTTCTTCTAGATATGAAAAACATGATAAATGACATCCTTACCTTCCTTTTCTCTTTTTAATACATATCATCTCTTAGTTGTTTCCTAAATCAGTATTCATGACAGCTGCAATGTTTTCTTCTATGGTATAGAGAAGAAGATGGCGAGGAACAATATCTTGTAAAATATAAAGAACTCTCGTATGATGAATGTTATTGGGAATCAGAATCAGATATCTCAACCTTCCAAAATGAAATTCAAAGGTTCAAGGATATAAATTCAAGAAATCGCAGAGGTAAAGATGTTGACTATAAAAGAAATCCCAAAGACTTTCAACAGTTTGATCATAGTCCTGAATTCCTCAAAGGTAATTGGAGCCCTAACTCATATATTTATTTGTAGTGCTGTTGTACAATATTAATCTTTGGTACTACTAGATGATATGAATTATTTGCTTTCTGCTTTTGAAGGCTTGCTGCACCCGTACCAGCTTGAGGGACTTAATTTTTTGCGGTTCTCTTGGTCAAAGCAGACACATGTAATCCTTGCTGATGAAATGGGACTAGGTAATTCTTCAATCATCCCACCTGGGTGGTCAAATAGATCTTTTCATCTATTACGAGAGGCAGTTATTTTCATTTTTGTAATGTTGAGAGGTTTTTTACTGTTTTAGGCAAAACCATTCAAAGCATTGCCCTTTTAGCTTCGCTTTTTGAGGAGAACCTCATTCCGCATTTGGTGATCGCTCCTCTTTCGACTCTCCGGAACTGGGAGAGAGAGTTTGCCACATGGGCCCCACAGATGAATGTGGTATGTATGTAGTTGTAGATGCACCATTTGTGCCTTGTTTCATGCTTTTGTTTGCTAATGAAAAGGTCGTCATGATCATTTTGGCGGCGCAGGTTATGTACTTTGGCTCTTCACAAGCTCGAGCGGTTATTAGGGAACACGAGTTCTATTTTCCTAAAGGTCAGAAAAAGATCAAGAAAAAGAAATCTGGACAAGTCAGTAGTGAAAGCAAGCAAAAAAGAATCAAATTTGATGTCCTCCTCACATCGTATGAGATGATTAACCTTGACACAGCAGTCTTGAAACCAATCAAGTGGGAATGCATGGTAACTCTCGTTACCTCATGAGACTCCGTCATCTCTCTTTCACTTTCATATGTAGCTTAGTATCAATTTTCTTGGTCAGATTGTTGATGAAGGCCATCGACTAAAAAACAAAGATTCAAAGCTTTTTTCTTCGTTGACCCAGTATTCAAGTAACCATCGTATTCTTCTGACAGGCACACCACTGCAGGTTCGTCATTTGATTTTGATTTACTCATATTTATTTTTGTCAATAGTTGTATCTGAGCATAGTAACTACTGATTTGCAATAAGAATTCTGTTATGGTATCTTGCACAAACGTCTTACCTGATTAGTTATAATTTGTGATTATTGTCCAATATAGCTTAGGTTTTGTTTATATATATGCAAAGATTGAATAAGGTAAAACACAATCATGATAGACATTCTTAGCGATCTATGTTTATCATATGAAAGTGGAGATAAAGCGTATAATTGATTAGCCTTAATGGTATCAATTTTTACAGGAATGCATCAGTGATAGAACTGACTACTTTTAGAGAGAAATGCTTTTGTAGGTTATAGGCATTACTCTCAAGGGTGGTTAACTACCAATCCTGTCAAAGAAATGTTCTAAAGAATCCATTTTAGTGAACTAATTGGCTATATGTGTCATTTGAAAATACTTTTGTGCTCTGCGTTTTCTTATCTATTTTGTGGCTAATATTATTAGTGACTAATGGTTATGTGGTGGTGCCTTTTCAGAACAACTTGGATGAACTTTTCATGCTCATGCATTTTCTTGATGCGGGGAAGGTAACCCAAGGATATCACAGATAAATAAGTTCATGTGCTTAACAGAATTTTTTTTAGTTAACATTTAATTTGATTGCACTTTAATAATTGCAGTTTGGCAGTTTAGAGGAGTTCCAGGAGGAGTTCAAAGATATTAATCAAGAGGAGCAGATTTCAAGACTGCACAAAATGTTGGCACCACATTTGCTCAGAAGTATAAACCAAAAGCTTTTCTTCATCTTTGTTAATGTGTATTTGTTTTAGAACATCGGGCTGAAGGAATCTTTGACAAAGTAACAGTTGTGATGTTAACTATGGTGTTTTGTATTTTGATTGCTTATGCAGGGGTCAAGAAAGACGTTATGAAAGACATGCCCCCTAAAAAGGAACTCATTTTGCGTGTTGATTTGAGCATCCAGCAAAAAGAATATTACAAGGCTATTTTTACCCGTAATTATCAAATATTGACAAAAAAAGGAGGTGCTCAAGTAAGTTTTTTTAACCTTGTCTGCGTTTTCGATCCATATTATTCATAGTTGGACTAGGAACCATTTCGACTGTAATTTTTCTGATGATTGTGTTGGTCTAAATCTGGTTCAGATTTCTCTTAATAACATAATGATGGAATTACGAAAAGTTTGCTGCCATCCTTATATGCTGGAAGGTGTTGAGCCGGTTATTCACGATGCAGATGAAGCTTTCAAGTAACATTTAATTTCCCTAATTGGACATAAAATTTGCTCAGGCATCGTTTGGAGTAAGTTATTTAAGTCTTGTGCTAACTTTTTTGTTTACGTTTTCATTGTATCAAAGAAAACTTTTGGAATCTTGCGGAAAGCTGCAACTTTTAGACAAAATGATGGTCAAGCTGAAAGAGCAAGGACATAGAGTTCTCATATACACACAGTTCCAGCACATGCTCGACTTACTTGAAGACTATTGTTCCTATAAGGTATTTTGACTGTTTATCTGGATTTCTATTTCAGTAGATTTTCAGTCTTGTTTTAGTGTAGATTATTAGGTGCAGTTATGGAAATACAAGGTTAACATACTCTCTCGTTAAAGTTCATTTTTTATCCCCTCTTGAAGATTATTTATTTAATTGTTGAAATGCCATCATTATTGCCATTTCCATTGCTGACTTGCTAGCTCGCATGCACTATTTTTTACTTACTGAAATGCCATTATCATTACCATTGCCATTGCTGACGTGCTGAGTTTGCACTGGAAACTACTTATTTTTATCATTTTCCATCAACATTTTCGTAATATGCAGGAAAATCTTTCATGTGCTTTGTGCTTTTTGTTTTCTTGTCTTTGTCAGGAATGGCACTATGAGAGAATTGATGGAAAGGTTGGCGGAGCTGAGCGGCAAATACGCATAGATCGGTTTAATGCAAAGAATTCTAATAGATTTTGTTTCTTGCTCTCCACAAGAGCTGGTGGCTTAGGAATAAATCTTGCAACCGCTGACACAGTGATCATTTATGACAGGTTTGAATTTCAGCTTCTATGTCGTCTGTTGCATTTCATGGTTACTATTGTGTCAAGCACTCTGAGACGCATTTGGCTTGATTGCATGAGCATTTAGAGGAATACAATCTTTTTTTCAAATAACAACCTTTTTGAAAAATGGTTTATCTATTTCTGTAGTGACTGGAATCCTCATGCTGATCTCCAGGCTATGGCTAGAGCTCATAGACTTGGCCAAACAAATAAGGTTTTAACTTTGATCTCGTAGTTCTTTCAACTTGCACTTTCAATAATTTTTTTAGATTTACTAATATAGCCTTATGTTTGCCTTTAGGTGATGATTTACAGGCTCATAAACCGAGGCACCATTGAAGAAAGGATGATGCAGTTGACTAAAAAGAAAATGGTTCTAGAGCACCTTGTTGTTGGGAAATTGAAAACACAAAACATTAATCAGGTATAATTTGATTGCTTAAAGATATCTTCACATAATTACGAGCTTCTTAACAGGTTACAGTTTGAAGTTCAAAACTTCAAGACAAACACCTTTGGCTGTCAGTTTTTAGTGTGAAACTATAGAATCACTAGAGGGGGGAGGGGGGGGGGTCTATAATTGTTAAATGGTTTCTTACTAAATTTCTTGTCTGTATTGTCACAATTCAGGAAGAGTTAGATGACATCATCAGGTATGGTTCAAAGGAGCTTTTTACTAGTGAAGATGAAGAAGCAGGAAAGTCCGGAAAAATTCATTATGATGATGCAGCTATAGACAAGTAATATAATCCTCCTTGCTTTCCCCTTGTTTTGTTTGGATGCCAAGGATTTTGCACTTTCCATGCTTTTGTTTTCCTGATAAAATCTGTTGTGATCAGTTGCATGGAATATTTCATTATTGCTCCATCTTTTGCTCTGCAGGTTGCTTGATCGTGATCTCGTAGATGCTGAGGAAGTCTCAGTGGATGATGAAGAAGAGAATGGATTTTTAAAGGCTTTCAAGGTTTTGTTACCTCTTACTTTTCGTCCTCTCCTATTAGTTTTCGCTGGATCAGTGCTTACTGACTATATGCTCCACTTGAGTTTATGGTTAATTTTTGCGTTCCTTGTTCCACGGTATTCAGCCCCTGGGTGGGTAGTGAAATCTCTTCTGATGTGCACAATCTTGTCAAATTATTGCTTGCTGAGTTTGGAGGATCAATGCATTTTGAGGCAGTTAGTTTTGATACTTATAGGAAATCTGTTAACTGTATTGTTCCAGCTCACAGTGAAAGAAAACTCAATGAAGAAAACATTTTGATTCTGTAATCTTCCTGTATTTAGGTGGCAAATTTTGAATATATAGATGAAAACGAGGCAGCAGCATTAGAGGCACAGAGAGTTGCTGCTGAAAGCAAATCTTCAGCGGGCATATCTGATAGAGCAAGTTATTGGGAAGAGTTGTTAAAGGACAAATTTGAGACGCACCAGGCTGAGGAGCTTAATGCTCTTGGAAAGAGGAAGAGAAGCCGCAAGCAGGTTTGGTCTCATCTTGTTCTCCCTTATCCAATTGTAGCATCATATTGATAACTGGAGCTTTTAACATTTATATCTTTCTCATTCGGTTTTATGTCATAATGGGATTCATGTTATCTCAGTCTTCTTTTTGAAATTTCCTTAGGCAGCTAAATTTGGGAAGTATGATAGAGTTGACTGCATTCGATAAGTGCTACCTTCCTTTTCCTATCAACAGATCTTTAAAGGTTTTCATGTTGGAGATAAAACTCTAGTCTATTGATTTAATATTGGGGTTGGTAGAGACCCTAGTAACTATAGTCTTCTGTTTTCTTACAGAAAATATTTTTGTGTTGGTCTGTCTATTTACTTGACATAGCTCAGTTATTTTTGGTTTACATTGGTTTTTGTCTGCCATCATCATTTCATATCTTTCAGCAAGGCTGTTCGAATGTTTCTGTGGGACTTTTTTTTACAGTTGGTATCTATTGAAGAAGATGATCTTGCTGGTTTGGAGGATGTGAGCTCGGATGGAGAGGATGAAAGTTATGAAGCTGAGTCCACAGATGGTGAAACAGCGGGACAAGGAAATCAGACGGGTAGAAGGCCGTACAGAAGAAGGGGTCGGGGTATTATCACATTTCTGAATTTCTTTAAATTTTAAACAAGCTGAACTAGTGATATTTTGAGTGTGCCCAATTAATTATAAGAGTTCTACCTGTAGATAACTTGGAGCCAACTCCATTAATGGAAGGTGAGGGGAGATCTTTCAGAGTACTGGGTTTCAACCAGAGTCAAAGGGCCATTTTTGTACAGACATTGATGAGGTATCTTCTCTCTGATAAGGCTTGTACATTTTTGTATCACAGTGCATTAATGCATCCTCAGTCCTGTTTTGGGCATAGTTTACATGTTTTTGTCGTCTGGCCATAAAAATTGCAGGTATGGAGTTGGAAATTACGATTGGAAGGAGTTTGTTCCTCGCTTAAAGCAGAAGACGTATGACGAAATAAAAGAGTATCGACTTGCCCTTTAATGTTCTTTTCTTCTTTACAAAACACGCATGACTATAAGGGGAATTCCTCTTTTTTGTTCTTTGAAAAGATCAATCTGTGCTCATTAGTGACTGTCTCTCTCAGGTATGGAATACTCTTCTTGAAGCATATTGCTGAAGATATTGACGAGAATTCTCCAACCTTTTCAGGTGGCTGATAACAGATCTTTTCACTGTTTAATGCTGTTCTTTAAATGTAATTGTTGCTTCTCTTGTAAAACAGTCAAATATATAATTTCAATGATCTTTGTCTATAGATGGTGTGCCCAAGGAAGGACTTAGAATTGAAGATGTTCTAGTCAGAATTGCTGTTCTGCTGCTAGTACAGGAGAAGGTGAGCCTGTGAACTGTAATCCTTTAACATCTCTCTCTTTGATATGCACAGTATTGCCACGTGGAGATTGAAGTTTCTGTATGTGTGTTTTGCTGTTATTCCGGAGATTAAGTTAGATGATGTAATATATATGTTGAACTTATTTTTTTGTATCTGTTGCTTCTACGCTATAGTTTAATCTGTCACCTTTTTAATAGACTACCATTTTACCACTGTTAGAACTAGGATATAAGAGA
The DNA here is from genome assembly GCA_900406295.1 of Aurinia saxatilis. NCBI lineage: Eukaryota > Viridiplantae > Streptophyta > Magnoliopsida > Brassicales > Brassicaceae > Aurinia > Aurinia saxatilis. Next base: position 24,481 of record OVAP01000826.1, read on the forward strand.
TTTAACCATGGCTATGTTCTGCTTTATTTTGTCTGTTTGCTGTCACAATGTACAGAACTAGAGAAGCTGTCATTTCCAATCTTTCGAATAGATTTCTTTATGTTTTTTATTGTTTCTCAAGCTTGTCACCCCAAGGTTTTCATTCTGAGTTCCCCATGTTTGTTTGAAATCAACTGAGTATCTTTGGGGCTCTTGACAGGTGAAACTTGTAGAAGATCATCCAGCAAAACCGGTTTTCCCCTCCCGCATTCTTGATAGATTCCCAGGACTGAGAAGTGGAAAAATTTGGAAGGAGGAACATGACAAGATAATGATACGTGCTGTTTTAAAGTATGAAGCCTTCAATTCACACTGAATGATTCCTCTCACCATTTTCTTACTCTCTAATGTTATCGCTTCCTTCTCTTGAAATTTGAATCTTTAGGCATGGGTATGGACGATGGCAAGCCATTGTTGATGACAAAGAGTTGGGGATCCAAGAGCTAATTTGCAAGGAACTGAACTTCCCTCACATAAGTTTGTCTGCTGCTGAACAAGCTGGCTTGCAGGGGCAAAATGGTAGTGGAGCCTCCCATACGGGATCACAGAATAACATGAATCATAGCAGCAGTATGACAGGCAACAACAATGCAGTTGCTGATGGGGGCCAAGTAAACTCGATGTTCTATTATCGGGACATGCAGAGAAGGCTTGTTGAATTTGTGAAAAAGCGAGTTCTGCTTCTGGAGAAGGCGTTGAATTATGAATATGCAGAGGATTATTATGTATGTTGTGTCCGTCGATAATCTTTTTTTTTCCTTTTTTTTTTTAATACTTGTGCCGTGTTGTTCAACTCAATAAATCTCTGGTTGCAGGGACTTGGTGGTTCATCATCTATGCCTAGTGAAGAACCAGAAGTTGAAGCAAAGGTGCCCAACACGGTAGAAGCAAGCTTTATTGAGGTCGATGATGAAATGCTTGATGGACTTCCTAAGATTGAGCCCATCAGTAAGTTCCATCAGAAGTTTCTTTAGTTATTAAGTTATTGGATCTAATTGTGAACTCTGTTTAATCGCGTTGCAGCTTCTGAAGATATTATGGTGGCTGCTGTTGACAACAACCAAGCCCGGGTTGATATAGCTCAACATTATAACAATGTAAGTTGCAAGTTGTTTTTTTTTTCTTTTTTTTTCTTTTTTTTTCTTTTAATTGGCAGGAAGGGTATTTTTTTTTTTTTTGTTATCTGTTCAACTGAAGGCTATTGTCTTGAATCAGTATTAATGTAATCTCTCTGTGCATATGTAGATGTGCAAAAAATTGGATGAAAATGCTTGTGAATCAGTCCAAGCGTATGTAAACAATCAGCGGCCTAGTGGCAAGCTGAAAGAGAGCTTCCGCTCATTCGAGACTATGAATAGAGACATTAGCAGGATCCTTTCGGCTCCATCTGATCAATCCAAGTCACCACATGAAGACACCAAGCCAAACCTAAATAATGTTGAGATGAAGGATTTTATCGAAGAAACAAAAGCCATAAGACGAAGTGTTGATCTAAATGTGTTGGAGGGAGAGGAGCACACTGCAGGAGGTAGTGGAAATGTTGATGTGAAAATGGAAGAAGCCAAAGAAGAACAGAAGCTCATTGTCAAGGACACCTAGAACCCGTAAAGATTCGAAGACCAAAGAGGTCATGAAGTTATGAATGGACTTATTCCCTTTTCTAAGACTCGGATTCTCAGTTCTATTTTCTGGTACCATATGCGGGAACGTGCTGGCTAACTTTTAGTATTATTATGTGTTGCTATTTTTAAGAAATTTATTTTGTTCCTGCTTCAAAGTTTCGAAAGTCATGGAAGTTATAGACTATTTATAGTATCTCAATGTCCAAAATTTAATACAAAGTAGAGGCATATGACTATGTTAGCGTATGCCACGTTTTTTTTTTTTTTTTCCGTCTAAAGTTTTATTGACAAACACACAAACAAACCGGCGGATCACAGAAATGCCCCCGGAGTACTACAACCAGAGTCAAACCCAAAGTCCTTTAGTAAAGGACCTTAAACTCAAACAATGCACAAGAACATTGAGGAACTCAACGATTCAAATTATTCAAGAAAGAAGGAACTTGTGAGGACTTGGTAACAAGGATAGTAGACACCATCCTGGGTCCACTGCACAATGACCGTGGAGAAAGCAGTACTAGACATCCAGCAAGACAGGAAGAAGCGGGAGAGGAGAGCCACATCGAACCGGCCACAAGTCTTCCAGCCGTCTACAACACCAATCCCTCTTTCTATTGCTCAGACGAAAGGGACTAAGCCACTGAGGAGGTCCGCCGTAGAACGAACGTTTATTGAAAGGGAAGAACCTGCTTGTTGATGAATTAAAAGGCCTCAATCTTCTCCAAACAGTGCTTGAACGAATTCCAAATTCACCTTGCGCCTCCAAACCTAAAGAAAGTGAATCTAAGGCAACCAATCAAACGAACTTGTGCATGTGAGAACAAGGGGCAAGTCAAAAAGAGGCACAGCCAAAGGAGGAATCGATTGGGATCGAAGGTCGCCGGATTTCGAAGACCCGTAGCAACCGAAAATTAAGAAAACGTAGATAAAGATCGATCTAAACCCAGATCAAAGATCAAAGAAGATCCATATCTATCTCTATCCCACCACTAATCTCACCGACTCCGATCTAAAAACTCCTTTGTAAAAGAACCTCAAAGCCGAAGAAAGAAAAAAGCAAAGTAAAGTAACATAGTCGGACCGGTGTCGACAGTGAAACCGCCGGACACCGGCCGAAAGATAAACACTAAGATCGGATCAAAGTTCCTAGAGAGATAAAGTTCAGGTCGGCCAAACGGCTTTTTTTGGTCCTAGCGTATGCCACGTTACATAGCACTATCCTACAAATCAAATTACATTTTCTTTTTCCATATATGTTTATCTTATTGATGAAGGCTTTGAACACAAAACAGTGACAACCACCACACACTGTGGCCATGGACAGTGCCACAGATCAAAGAAGATTTTGGAGTCTAGTGGATAATAAAGTCCCAAAAATATAAACAAAAGTATAATCTTCTTATGGTAAATTAAATCCGATCCAAATACAAAAAAATGAACAAAAGATCTAAAGACAACTAAGATGGAAAATATATATTTTCGGTTCAAAACCAAAAGCTATGGATGGATCTGCATAAATCGTCAAGGGCCAATAAGAACCGGATAGGAGGATTCACTGGAACCATGCAAGTCAACCGCCAACAGCTCCCAAATCTCTTTCTATTGCTTCGCCAAACAAGGCCAAACCACTGAGGATACAACCAGTAAACGGACTTTATTTGAAGGAAAAACCTGCAAAACCAAAAGCTAGAACTCCCACCTGAACCTCCAAATAAAATCTTGAACGAAAGTCTAGATCCAAAATTCAACAATCCGTAATTGAAACCAGATTAAAAACACCACATAGAATCTTGTGCATGAAAACAAAAGAGACTTAACTGACATAGCAAGTCAAACCTAAAGAAGCCATCAGAATCGATAAGAAACACGGACTATAAAGTCCAGAGCTCTCTCGGAGATTGGAATCGTCCGAAGAAAAAACCATAAACAGATCTGCCATGGATCTACAGAACCACAAAGACCTGGATCTAATTTTTCTCAATCGATCAATCCAGATTCTGATTTTCTCCTTTTAATTTAAACGCTATGCATAACCGAAACAAAAAATAAACAAGAAAACAGATTCCGACCAGTATCGACGGTCAAAGACCACCGAATACAAATCAAATTACATTAAGCAAGCTCCTCTCTAACATCACCATTATAAAACTTTGAAAAATATATAAAATACAGAAACCTTTACTAAATAAAATTATATTTTTATATCATATTTTTATATCATATTTTTATATCATGATGACCATATGACTAGATAAATTTTGGTGTAATCATTTTTTCTAGGGGGAAATTTGTATAAAAATACCTTAAAAGATGACATGTATATCCCTTCTTATATTTACGAATATATTTTATTTTTTAAAGTTGATGTATCAGTTCCAAAATAAGTTATAGTGCAAAAGTTTATGATACATCAGAATTGCTGATGACATATAGGATGGAAAGAAAAATATTAAAGAGTGTATTAAGTAGAAAAACAAAACTGAGTCCAAAATTGGGGATTTGGCCAAAAAGTTTGGAAAACAAAAACAACTGTTCACTTCTACACTTGAAAGACAATCATAACCCGTAAATAGAACAGCAAGATCTTTGAGATTTTATTTTATAGCAAGCAAATATTTTGCATATCAACAAAATATTTTGAACAGTTAATTACGGATAAGAATAAGTAGCCCCTCTGCAATTATAGGTTGGCGTGGCAATTTCCCACACAAGATATAGGTCTGACGATTACGGCTTACAGGCGATATGGTAAATCTTCATGAATGACCGGCTTTACATACATGTTATGCATATATTGAACGCCGATGACTCTCTTTGTACCCTATAAAAACCGAGCTTTGTAAACCTTCAACCCTCACCTCACCACTTGTTTACCAGATCTGAAGACAGGAAGAAAAGAAAAAAAAATTCTTTGCCGCTGGACCGTCCTGCTAAAACCGTCAAGGTATGTCGGCTGCATCATCTTTTAATATTCACATTTACTTCGTAGGCGGTGGACCAACGCGGCTCATTAATTAACCTAAATGTGGATCAATATTTAGAGCGCACGATTGCTAAATCGGCAGCTTTAGTGACCAAATCCAGATTATAGACTTGTTCTGTTTTCTGCATATGCTCTATCGCGTTACAATCTAACCCATCATGATTGCTATTTGGGCTAAATCGTTTTATTTCCCGACAGGAGATGAGGAGAGTCGCTCCCATTCACAGCGGATACTGGTCTGAGACGGATGCGGGGTCATGGCTATTCCACGCCGATCCAACAGATAAGAAGGATGGCATACTCATCGACGATGACATAACCTTCCATGGCCTTGTCAACGAGATCCGCAAACGCTACAACCTAGGTGTGGACGTGCCAGTTGCGTTAGCGT